>JBAMBR010003528.1:0-114695 GCA_037044475.1 Zaprionus obscuricornis | reverse complement strand
ACAACTCTGACGTCTCCCACATCTCTCAAATCTCACATAATGTTGTTTGTTTAGCTTGGCTTTAAGTGACGTTAAATGTTTTTTGGGTATTCGTGGAATTGGTTTATCGCTAAACATTAGGTGCTAAGAGCTGTGTTCATCGATTAATTGGTGTTAATTTCTTTTACTGCTTTTACTGCTGCTGGGGTTTCCTTTATGGCTTTATGGACCAATCAAAAGCGCTTTAAACCTGCTGTAAAATCAAATGAAATTATGAATGCGATTTGTGTTATTTATTAACAATGTTTATTGCATAATTAAAACTGGATTTTATTTTTTTTTTTGTCATATATATATATATATTTTTTTGACTTAATTTAGTGTTAAATACTTTTTAATTTCATTCAGGGTTTTATTTTGTCTTTTTTTTGTTTTTTGTTACTGACTAAAATTGTTTGCTGGCTTTTAAGTCAGGTAAATTATATCCGTATCCCGTTACAGCAAAAAAAAAAGCTTTTAGCCGACACAAACAGAGTAATCAGTAGGTCAACCGTAATACTCTAATTAAACGTGAGTCAATTTTAAATTTAAATTCCGCCATGACATGCAAAAAAAAAAATAAAATAAATAAAAAATCTGTAGATAAATATCAATTGCATCTATTAATTACACGCGAAAATTACTAAAAAAAAAATAAAGTAAATAGTAAAAAAAAGTCTAATTGTTATTGACGTCGATTTCATGATAATTCTAGCCATAAATATACAATAAAAAATAAAAATAAAAAACAAACGAAAATAAATAAATAGAAATGCTAAAAACAAAAACAACACAAGTTCCATTACAGTGGATACAAAAGCGAAACATAATTGAAAATTGTTTTTGCCATGAACTTGTATCAAAACCTCAACAGTAACAGAAACAACAGCAGCAGCAACAGCAGCAGCATTAATGCCAGCTTAAGTATTAGCAGTACCATTCGCATTATCATCAAAAGTTTTTTATATGAACTCGTGTCGTTAACTTGAGCTTAAAATTAGCAACGCAATGAAAGTTACCCTTTGGCCTCGACAGTTGAATTGGTCAAGCTGTACGATGATATTTGATAATGTTTATCACTATGATAGAGTACCATAACTATAACGCACGTGCGTCATCAATTGTTCTTGTTGCTTACTGTTTTTATTTTCTATTATTGTGATATTGAAATCTGTCTGTCTGTCTGTCTGTCACTTTGGCCACCCATGGTACAGCATGGATATTCATATATGTATGTATGTATGTCTGTGTGTGTGTGTGTATGTCTATGTGTGTGTGTGTGTGTGTGTTAAGTATACAAACTACAGCAAGTAGTAGATTTGTTTGGCCTAATTGAATGATTACCTTGTTATTGTCAATTTGTGTCGTATTTCAACTATTTTACATATGTATTATATATTTAATAGAACTAAAAACTAAAATAAAATAAAAACAAAAATACAAAAAAAAAAAAAATTAAATAAAAAAAAATTGCGCATAATATGCAAAGCCAGCTCACTTACGCTACATGCTGCACGCCATACGTAAACTGTAAACTGTAAAAAAAAAAAATAAAACTGGGTTGATGCTGATTTATTTGCTGTATTACTGCTCCAAATATAACACAATTAAAGGAAGTGAGAATTGAGTTCATCATTATTTTAGAGTATATAGAGTATACATACCATATATTCATTCATTCATCATTTGTGCTCACTTTTCGCTTGGCTTCAAGCGCTTGATAAGAAATCAAAGTTATCTTCGATGCATTCATGATTTCTTGCAAACTGTAATGTAAAGATTTTTATTCATAAACTAAATTTTTACTGATCGTTCCTACGGTGGCTATATGATATTATAGTTCAATTTGGATCCAATTAGGTTGACATGTTTACATCAGAGGCTTTAATGATGTTAGTTTTTAGATGGATAGCTTAACTATCAAAGCATTTCATATAAAACATCAAAGTATTGTCGATCGTCTCCCTAGCTGCTATGTCTTATAGTGATCCTTAAATAATTGTTTTATATAAAGCATCAATATAGCGACACTCGTTTCCATAGCGGCTATGTCATATAGGCATCTTCAGAATTATAAAAAGAATTCATTTTTTGTCGATCGTTCCCATGGTATCTATATTATATAGTGATCCTCAGATAACAGTTTTATAGAATATAAAGAATCAATATTTAATCGATCGCAGCTATATCATTTAGTGATCTTCAGATAACATTTTTATATAAAGAATCAATGTTACGTTAATCGGTGCCATGGCTGCTATGTCATACAGTGATCTTCAGATAACAATTTTATATAATATAAAGAATCAATGTTTTGTAGATCGTTTCTATGGCAGCTATGTCATATAGTGATCCTTAGATTTATATTAAATAAAGAATCAATGTTTCGTTAATTGATCTTCAGATTTCATATACAGAATCAATGTTTAGTGGATCGTTTCTAAGGCACCTATGTCATATGGTGATGCTCGGATTTATGTAATATAAAGAACCAATATTTCGTCGATCGCAGTTATGTCATATAGTGATCTTCAGATAACAGTTTTAATATTTTGTAGATCGTTTCTATGGCAGCTATATCACATAGTGATCCTTTGATTTATATAAAGAATCAATCTTTCGTAAATCGTTTCTATGGCAGCTTATCATATAGCGATCTTCAGATATTTGTTTTGTATAAAGAATCAATATTTCGTGATCTTAACATAACATAAACTTTAATTTTATTATTAGTTAAAGGTGGCATCAAACACAGATTTCAGCTGATGTTGCCTTTGTGTTCTCTGCCACACTTTATTCTGTTAGTTACAAATTCTTCAGTATAATGAATATACACATGTAAGAGTATAATAAAATAATAACGATAAAACAATTCAAAATTCATTGAAGTTAAAAACAGGCGTCTCACATACATTTATGTAATAATAAATGAAGTGAAGTGCACTTGATTTGTTGACCTTCGATTGCAGATTCACTTTCTTTTTCATACTTTATAGAGATAATGAAAGGTGCTTGCGTTTTGCTTGTTTATGATTTGCAGTGTTCCTTATGCTGTGTCATTGGTTTACAATTGAAATCAATTAATAAATTATTAATTATTAATAAATGTAATTATAGATTATATATATATAAATATTATTTTTCTATTAGTAATTCTTTTACACTCAATGATTATTGTGAAATGTCTTATTTTAATCTAAGCAGCTCAACTAAACTTATCTGAGTGGTTTTCTTCTTTATTGCTTTTGTTTTATTGGTCTCCCTTAGCGCAGCTGATAAGCAGCACACGACATACATATGTATATATACCTATATATATATAAGCAATGCTTATATCATTGCGTACGCTGCTGGCCTAAAACAATTTGTCTCCATTTTATCAGTTTTGAGTTTTGAGCTACTGTGTAGTTTGTGATGAAATTTTTGTGAGTCTTTTTCTTTTCGCACGTTTTGCTGTCTGCGTCTCAAATATGCGCTGAAACTGTAATGCAATAAAAGACAGCAAAATTATAATAAAATTTGCCAGTCTCCGTGCTCCGCAAGTAGTAGCTTGCCATTTGTCGGCTAGCATGCATTTATTTTTACCACGTATAGTCTACCATACATATATTCAATGTTAATGTTAATGTTAATGTTAAGCCAGAGTCATTGCCAGCAGTTTTGAAGTGTATTCGTAATGATCTCAGACTAAATACAAATCGAATATCTGGTTAGTATCGCAGCCTGTGCGAATATATGTAGCAACTCACTCAAGCAACTGAGCAAAGTGAGCAGCAAGTTTTGAGTGTTTTCCGTATGGAGTGCGCTTTGTGTTTTTCTTGTTGTTGTACCTGTTATTGTTATTGTTGTTGTTGCTGTTGCTGTTGTTTTTGTTTAATTGTTGAGTCTTGAGTAGATTGTACATATTGTACATATTGTGTGTGCTTACCTACAGAATGTATTGTAAGATTTGTGCTTTCAATCGTTGCACGCCAATCGCTCCATAAACAACAAACAGTCCCGCTAAATAATAACGAACAACGACAAGACGTATACTTAATATAATTGTTTCACGAAATTAAAGTTTTGTACTTGTGTTGTGCGTGTGTGCTGGTGTTGGTATTGGTGTTAAACAGCAATGTCGCTGGATATGAATAATGGATCATATACGGAAAACAATAATGGATCTGTAAGTTTTTAATATAAATTATAATATTATCTCTGTCTATATCACTACCCGTCGCCTCCCCCCTGCGAAGAGAACAAGAATTTACTGTTATTGTTTATCAGTTTTTTTTTTAATATTTTTTTTTGTGTTTAGATTTGTACGCGACATATTTATGAATCCGAAAATCATACAAATATTAAATTAGATTGTGCACTAATCGAATTCTATTGCGCCCTCTGTCTATCTCACTCGATCAGTCGGTCTCGTGTTTATGCCAAATTCATACTTGAATAATTTGACATTAGCGATATAGTATAAATCAATGCAAGTGATATCAATCATAAAAATAAATTTGAGTGCTAATGCTGACATCTGCTGAAGTGCAGATACAGCTACAGAAAACAGAAAACAGTTAAACGTAAAAAATTGTACATAGAGTATATGATATGTATGCATGCATGTCGTATGAGAGAGACTACTGTTTAATAAATGTAGCAGTAAACATTTTGATCTAAATGCTTATCTCTCTTTGCAATATTTGAGTTACTTAATGACAGCTTATGAGATGCTAGACAGCGACAATAACCAAACAGTTTCCTACTGTCTGTTTAACAACTATGTATAACAAGCCAAACAGTGTTCTATAGCACTGATTATCTAATAGTAGCTCTGCTATATTCCATAGTGTATAATATGAAATGAACTGGAGAAATGATTCAAGCACAAAAAGAACAAAATGTAATTGGTATAATTAAATACGATAAATAAGCGATAAATAATAAAAATAAATTTTATTTTAATTGTGGCACTTAACTAATCGAAACTACAAACAAATGTTGCCTATGGATGTTGATTATAAAGATAAACACGTGACATCGTCAACATACGATTGTCCTTAACTTGACCAGTTATCAGTGTCTGTTATTTATTTGGTTCAAAAATGTATTTTCCCCCTATAATAATTTTAAGTACTTTCATAAATCAAGAAACTTTTCAACCAAATGTTTTTGAAAACAAAGAAACACAGCTTCACAAAAGAAATAAAAAATAAAGTACTCTTGATAGATTTCTTAACGAGCGTGATTCAGCATCATGAATCACTGTTGAAAGAACTATTTTGTGTAACTTTTGAAAAATGTGTGAAAATAGAACAATAATTAACTAAATAATAATAAAATCAATGAATTTCATAAATAAAAACAAACATCTGTGGCTTACGCCTCAACATTTAATGGCCAAGTTATCGTGTCGTAATTGCCAGTCAACCAGCCAATTACAGCCAATATATTGGCGTGATAAGCGCAATTACTTTGTCAGTGATAATAATGATTTCAAATCAAACTATTTAACAGTTCTTTAAGTCAATTTATAGTAACACTGAGTAGCTGTAAATATGTATAGGAAATAAATATTTACAATGTTAAACGATGCAATGTGACGCAAACTTAAAAAGTGCTGTGAAGGATTTAGAATTAATGAATAGCGTTCAATAAACTAAATGTTAATGACCTGCCTGGTATCCTGTCATGCATTTTAATTTTTTTTTGGTTTTTCAAAGTCAAAAGCAAATACAGGCTAATCCCATTACTTACGCTATATTGGGGATTTTTTTTTCTCTCTGTACTGCAGTCATCATCAGTTTATGGAAATGTGTTTCAATAATTGTGTTGTGTTCTCAATTTGAATTGTGTTGGCACGTGTCACGTGTGTTTTGCATTCCCAAGTGCGATGTTAAGGTAGTAAACACACACATAGTCACACACACACACACACACACATACAGTCATATATGTAGTATGTAAGAAACCGGATGGAAAATAATTGTTTGATTTGTTTATGCAACTTCAGTAATTTTTAATTTTTTTTTTTATATTCTTTGAGGACGCTGTATTTTTTTTTTTTTTTTTTTTGAAATTTCTCTTTGTAAATAATTGTTGTGAATGTGTTCAACCGGTTGTCAGTCTAAATTTAGAATGCATTTTGTATCTGTCGGTTTTTGTATGTAAATTTCTTAAATTCAACTTACAACTAATTTGCAGGCAAAACGACAGCAACAGAAAGTTGCCTGAGATTGTGATAAATTAGCATTCAAGTACGACTTGATTTTCATTTGTCTTACTTGCATGTGTATTATTTTTTAAAACTAAAGCAACTAAATTCGTGAAAATCAGTGCAAAGGTCACATAAATTAAACCAAATTTTTTTTTACATTTTTCACTTGCACAGCAAAAAAAAAAAAAAAAAAATTGTTTTGAAATGCAATGCATACGTCTACTATCGGGGCGTATACTCAATATCTCTCAACTTTCGTTCAATGAGTTCATTTCATTCTTAAAACTAAACTCTCACATCTGTCACAGTCAATAGATGGCGCCAGTTACCACTGCGCTTAAAAGTATGCAACGGTTTTTGTCGATTCGCTTGCTGCGAAGTTAAGCAACATTGTTGCTGCGTTTAACAACACTGCTGCTCACCACCAATGGAATTTTTGACAATAGTAAATTTTATTTTGTTGATTCTTGAAATATAGAAAAGAAAAAGGAAGAAATCTAAAAATATTAAGTAAAATGTCTATGATTGATTTAAAATTGAATCGCTTCATGCAATGTGCAAATTTCACTGGCTATACCCTATCACCTGATGTTTTGCCAGTGGTGGAACAAGAACATGAATCGAAACCATTAAAATTGCAACCGCATTCGAATCAAACTTCCTTGCTACACGTTGAACTATTTGCACGTCATAATTTTTTATATTCTGATCCATGGGCACGAAATCTTGCATATTATATCAATGATAAACATGAGATAATCGTTTGTTCATATGATATGGACCATGGACAACCATCAAAACAATATCGCGTTTATAAGATACCACAGCTGCTAGAGGACCAACTGCATCAGCTTGGCGATTATAATTATACATTGCGTTTCGTATCGAAAATGTATGCGATACTCTGTGATGGCATCGATACACTGCAATTACTTGCTACTGGTGATCGTCTACGTGCCATTCCCTGGCTACGGATTACCACTACGCCCATACAGCCAGAATCGCCACAACGTGGATATTTCTTGTTGGATGCACGTCAGGATGTTTACGAGAATCGTAAACAATTCTCATTGGCCTTGTGCCATGTGCAACGGCGTGGCACACGACATGTTAACCAAATACTTTGGTCCCGCTGGACAAATAAATACGATGGCATTGTTCTATGGGATTATTTTATATGCAAGGAATTTCAAGCACTAAGCTCCATTTATTATTGCGCCTTTGAGCCACTTGGTGAATCATTGGTGTTGAGTTTTAATGGTGAACTGCGTATAATTGCAAGAACAGATATGAAAATGAAGGAAAAGTCATTGGGCAAGGCAATCATAGAGCAGGTAGAAGCTAAGCAGAAGCAGCCGGATAAGAATAAAGATAAGAAACTGCAGAAGATAATGGATGATGATGAAGATGATGATGATGAGGATGAATATGAATTTGAAGAGGACTTGGATGAGGACGAGGATGATGATGACGAGGATGAAGAGGAAGAGGATCAGCTGAAGAAGAAGCAAGTTGAAGAGGAGCTGCAAAAGAAGAAAATGGAGCAACAGGAGAAGGAGCGAATGGATCAGCTAGAAAAGGAGCTGGAAAAACAATTAAATGCTACCATTGACACTGAGATCAAAATGATACGCTACAGTTTGCCAAAGGATAAAATAACACATACAATATTCTTAGGCACAACGCCACCAATTTTTAGTAGCACAGTGCATCCTGGTTATCCAGCAATATTTGCCACACAACAAGGTGTTGATGTCTCCATCTGGATGCAATTGTATCAATCGACAAAACCAAATGCTTGGGATCTCCGTCATGAGGGAAATTTTCATGCATTTTCTAATGTGGTAGCAGCAAATAATCAGCGTAAATTTATCGATTGTTGCCCACAATTAGAATATATTGTTATGACTGAAAGTTATCGACATGTTTATGTATATAAATCACGTTATCCAACTGCCGATGGCTTACGAAATCGTATTGGACAACAGGCGACAATTGGTAAACAACAGTTATTCAAATTAGATGATGAGTCGAATGAAATTTTGGGTATAGTTACAGCATTAAATTGTATTATGCTGCTCACTGAAAATTCTATGATCTATTTGCATATTAAAAATAAATAGAAATAGAAACTTATCTATGAACATAATTAAAGGCCAATGAAGCTAAAATCAATGTCGTCTTAATTTAATCCTTAGTCTTGCAATGATTGATTTTCATTTAAGCATAAATTCGGTCAAGTTTAAGCAAAACTTTGCCATTTTTCAATTGATTAGAAAAGAAAAGAAGAAAAAAGAAAAATAATAAATCACAAGTTATTTTATGCATATATAATATATATATATATGTATATATAATATATATGTATGTATATATAATATATATGTATGTATATGTAGCCTCATTTCAATCCACTTTATACTGGTTGCGTTAGACGAGATCGGTATTGGTTCGATATTTGCAGCGCTGTCGTCGCAGCTGGCACGTTTCGAATTTCATATGAATAAATGCGCCGCAAAGAACAAACATAAATTGATTTAAATTTACAGTTGTTTTATACACACACAGTTATACGTATATATATATATATGTATATATATGTAAATCGTACGTTTTTTTCTATATATATATTGTATAATATATATTTTAGCATCTTGATATTTCGTACAGCCCTTGAGTTGAGTTTCATTTCATTTCATTTTCATATTTTTTGGCAATCAATTGTCTGTAATTTGTGCGGGCTAAACGTCACACAATTCAATTGCTAACTAATTGAGGCGAGCGACATGAAAGTCAGTTTTAGCTTTTAGTTAAAGGGGAAATTCCGTTGCAGAGAATTTAACTTCATGACGTTCCGCAAAAGTTTTGCGCAGTTGGAAATGGCAAGCATCGCATGGACTTTGATAGGTAACCCTTTCACATATACATACATACATATGTCGCGTGGGTGTGCGTTCCTTTTTTTTTGGGCTCTGTTATCTAACTATTGGCGACGCTAATTAATTAGCGCAATTTTTTTTTTGTTTTGTGCTATTCATATAGGTTGAGGTTGAGAATTTTCCCTATTTTATTTTAATGATTGTTGAATGATGTGAAATTTAAATGTACTTCAATTTATTTATTTATTGACAATATTTTATTTTAATAACTAATGTTACATCAATTCATTATTTCATTCTTTATTTATTTCTTAAAATTTTCGACAAACTTTAGAAAACTTAAATCTGAATTAATCAAAAATTAAATAAAATAATAAATAAAATAAAATATAAGAAAATTAAATAAAAATGAAATCAATATGAAAATAAAATAGAAATGAAATAAAAATGAAACCAAAAATAAAATAAGATTAAATATACAAAATTAAAATATGATAAAATAAAAATAAAATCAAAATGAAAATAAAATTAAAATTAAAATCAAAATCAAAATGAAAATAAAATAAAAATGAAACCAAAAATAAAATAAGATTAAATATACAAAATTGAAATATAATAAAATAAATAAAAATGAATTAAAATAAGCATTTAATAAATATAAAAACAATAATAAAATTAAATTAAAAAGATTAAAATAACATAAAATATATTAAAACAAGAAAGGAAATTTATTTTCGGCGTGGCGAAGATGTCATACTCTTCCAGGCTTAAACGAAAATAGAGCGATCTTATGGTAACTGTAGGATATAGCTATCAAATTTCGACCTAACTATCACTAAACATAAATTTAAGTTTCCGGCGGATTGCTTAATAAATAAAATAAAATTTTGTACAAAAACTACATTCTCCTATATGGTAGCTCGATCTGGCCAGGATTACCACGCATTCCAAGGGTTCTATTCAAAATTAATATAGTCTCTGCAAGAATATAATAAAAAAAAAAATAAAATAAAAAATATTTCTAAAAATTATAATATGCAGAGTATTCATTATTCTACAATTTATTGTTAGCCGATTTATGTAGAAACTGAATCATGTTCGACTAATTATAATAGGTAAAATATGTATGCGATACTCAATCGTACTGAGATTGTTTCTGACTTGTGACGCATATGCCTTATAAGAAAAACTGATTTGAAATTTCACAATATCCGATAGGCCTCAAGGCAAGCAATACTTACAATTAGGAGAAACTTATTAAAACCGGAACTAGACTACAAATATAGCCAAATATATATGTATATATATGTATATATATATATGTACATATGCATGTCGATAGTTTCAACATTCTTGAATTTATTTGAAAATCCCTATGAATGTTTCATACAATAAAATCGCAATAAAATGAATAATTAATAAATCTATATATAATAAATCCAATATAATATAGTTGCGTACGAATCATGTTATGTCACCGCGGAACATTATTGAAAATTTTTGTAATTTACCATAGGTCTCAAGGCGGTCAGACATACATATATGTACATATATATATATATATATATATATATATATTCATATATAGTATATATATTTATATTAGGAAAAGCAAGTTTCCTTCATGTTAAAACTTTAAATACAATGTTCACTATGAAAAGCGGGAACCAAGCAGCACTCTCTATAAGTATAATTGACTCTCTGTTACATGCTCTCACATATGTATGCACACACATATGTACCATATATACTCTCTTTCTCACACACTCTCTCTCTTTCACTCTATCTCTCTTTGTGTGTGTGTGTTTTTTTTTTTTTGTTCCGTTGCCCGTGAAATCGTCAAATCGGGGGTTTTACTCGCTCGTTTTTGTGCGAAGGTTGGCATTCTTGTTCTGTTTGTCAAACTGTTCGGTTGTTCAGAACTTTGAAAATTTTCTTTTGCAACGTTTTTATTATTATTAATTTTTTTTAGTAATTTTTTCGCCCTCGATACAAAGCACACACTCGCACACGCACACGCAGCGAGTGATAAAAACGTTGCATATTTTTCATAAGCAGAGCCGGTCGCAAGTTGTTGAATGAAATTGCATTAGTAATATTGCATTTTATTTTTATGAAAAATCAAAAAATTAATGAAATCGAGTCTCAATATTTGCACTAAAATTTCCTCATTAAATTCTATTTATTATTATTGATAACAAGTGTTTGGAAATTGCTGGAAAACAACGCATCGCAGCAAAACGCGTTTGTCGAGAGCATACTTTCGTACTGCAATAAGCGCGCTGCAGTTGCCATTGTTGCCGACAGGATAATACGACCAACAGGATACTTTTGTTGGTTGCCGTGAAAATGAGTTTTCACAAAAGCGACTCACGCACGCCGTTGGCACCGGCGGAATACACTGTAAGTATTGTAAATGTAGTCGTAGCCATAGCCATAGCTGTAGCCATAGGCATATGTAGGTCTAGTGTTGGTTCTAAACTAAGCTGACGGTCCGTTTGTTCGTTTATTATGCTTCCTTATTTTATATTTGTGGCGAAGTTTAACGATTGCAAATGTTTTGTGTAACGGATGACGACAGTGTGTGTGTGTGTGTGTCAGAGGCTCGGCACACCTGAAATAGCCAAACATTGATTTCTTTATACGCATAGTCACATAGTGTTCGCATAGTCAGACATTTGTTTAGTTGTTGATAGTGTTAAATTGTCATGTCTAATCTTATAGTTATAATTGTTGTATTAACTATTTTCTCAGAGTCAGAGTAAGATATCTAGGTAATATCTATATAGTATACTATAATAAAAAAAGTCTTTCAATGATAATGACTTGCAATTAGACATGTGATTCAAGCGTTAAATGCAAATGTCATTTGACTAATAATGAACACTCCATCTTACTCTACAGTTAGTTATACTTGCATTAGTATCCATAAATTGTTTTGTTTTTTATTGATTGATCGAATTTTCGACAATTAGCCTATGCAAATCAGACACTTTACTTTTGTTTGTTTGATATGATAACAAAAGTCTATAAAATGAGGTTTACAACTAAAACTAAAGCCTAATTTCGGGGATGTTTTTGTTTCTATTTTGTTTGCTTTTGCTTTTGCTTCTGTTTTATGTTGTTGTTGTTGTTGTTGTTAATGTTGTTGTTGTTACTATGAGTAACACACGAACACATTTCATAAACACACCCTCACCCGATATTCCTAGAACATTACATTGAGC
The DNA here is from genome assembly GCA_037044475.1 of Zaprionus obscuricornis. Taxonomy (NCBI): domain Eukaryota; kingdom Metazoa; phylum Arthropoda; class Insecta; order Diptera; family Drosophilidae; genus Zaprionus; species Zaprionus obscuricornis. The sequence goes on along the minus strand of JBAMBR010003528.1, from coordinate 102,372 downwards.
GAACACATTAAATGCTACTTCATAATGTTGTTGTTGTTGCTATTGTTGTTGCTGTTGTTGTTGTTGTTGCTAATGTTTTGTTGCCTACTCTCTTTTTCGTTGTTTATTATGAGCAGTGGAATTTTCCATGAGCGTTGCTTGTGCGAGAGCCGAGAGCCTTGCACTTTTATGTTTGCCTAGCCGGCAACGGCAACAGCAACAGCAGCAGCAACAGCAACGGCAACGGCAGCTCGAGTTTACTACAATTATGGCATAGGGGACGTTGAGACGAAGTAGGGCAAAATACTCACACTCACACTCATCGACGTCGTTGTCGACGTTACTGTTAACGTCGCCGATTTTGTCGTCTACCTACTGCGTCAGCGTTTTTCAGGGTTTCAATTTTTGAGCTGCGCGCTTACAATTTCGTGGTAATATGCATAAAAATCTTGCTCGCATTTTGTACTTTGACTTGATACAATTTTTTTTTTTTGTTTTTTGTCTGCCTGTCGTTTTTATTAGCCAGTCCGTCAGTCAGTCCGTCAATCAGTCAGTTAGTAAATGAATTATTTAGGTGCTGCGCAAGCGCCGCTGTTAAAATTTTTGCTGCGTTGCGTTAAATGCATGAAAATGGCACAGCGTCGCAATATTCGATCGTATTTGGAAATTTTCCATGCACAATAGTCGACGCATTATTGAACGTGTGTCCAGACGCTCGACACTGCAATAATAATTATTTGCATATACAGTAGCACGCTCACTGTCTCTCTCTCTCTCTTTCTCTCTCTATCTCCTTCTCTCTTTCTCTGTGTAACTCTTCTAGCTCCATTTCTCTCTCTCTCTCAGTCTTTCAATTTCAAATGCAAAACAACATTATATCAGGCCATGAAATCTGACTGCATGCGGCACACATTATGTACTGGTATCAGGTACAAGTGCTGCTGCTGCTGCCTTCATATACATACATACAAGTTCTGGCAAACTGTAGAAAACGCAAAAAAAAAAAGGTTTCTGATTACTCAGATGGATAATGAATAGCACCTAGTTATATGTTAATAGGCAGTTTATATTGGAAACCCTTTTTTGGTTTTCATTTACAATTGATAATTGTCATTGATGTCGCCAATTGTTGATTGTTTCTTTAAGCTTTTGCTGCTTGTAACTTAAGCTTACATTTACATACATATGTATATGTGTGTATGTATGAGTATGTGCATGTGTTATCTATATTGAATTTGATGCATGCAATTGAATTGACACAATTGATATCTTATCTATGTATGTAACATATGCCATTAGACAGTCGCCAGTTATAAATCGCTTTGTCAGCCTGCCACAAAATGCATAATACTAATGTCATACGGTGCGTATGACATTTGTTAGCTTTAACTGAAATCATGAATTGAGTTTGCTTGTTTTCACTGTTTGCTGTGCAGTGCAGTATATTTCCAGTGAAACGAGACAACTTTACCCCTAGCGTAGGCCACGTGATGCACAATTCGTCTGCGTTGTTGCTGCTGTTGTTGCTTGCAATTTAGCCAGTTTTTTTTTTTTTTTTGTTTTTGCTTTTGTAAAAATTTTCCACTACAAATTATTGGCATTTATTTGCTTTTTCGTTTTGTGCTGTTATTGCCATTTTTATATTTCTATACATTTTCGTACGTATTCATATTCGTATTCGCATTCGGGGTTTTTTTTTATATTCATTTTTATTTTCGTTTTCAATTTCTGTTGCTGTTTCTGTTTCTGTTTCATTTTGCTTACATAAGTTCAATGGCATGTAGCCGTAGCAATAGATTTTTATTTTTTCTTTTCTTTTATTTTTTTTTTAGAGCTTCGAAGCTAAAAAGAACTCTATAATATAGCTAGCCATATTTATATAGTATATTAGTTAGTTATTGAGATGCCTTGACAGTTTTAATTAAAAAACAAAAATTATATACAAAAAAAAAAAAATGTACATAAATGCATGTACGACTGAGCCGCACGCCATCGTATGTGCGAATTTCTTAACTTAGTCATTCAGCTGAAAGAATTTTACTGGCGGAAGATTACTTTGCCTAGAAGGCAATTGGCATTTGGTAAATTTCGTCATACAATGCAATGTACAAACAATTGTAAGCTTAACATTCCTGTTAATATGTAATTACTCATAATATTTTCCAACTACAAGATTTCAGCTGTTAAATATTTGCGAACACACACGCGCGCAGAGAATAAATAAGTAAAAAATATAAAAATACGATAAGAACTTTTGCCTTCTAGAATTCTTAACGATGCTTATCGTAAGGAAAACATTAAGCCAACAAAATAAATAATTGGCATTGAATAGGCTTTGATTGATTGATTGATTGATCAAGCAATTGCTTTCCTTCTTTTGTTAAGATTAAAAATGTTGACACTTGCATGTTTACATACGTAGTATTCATGTCTTCATGTGTTTATATGTTACATGTGTTGTTTGTCAATTTCTGGATGAGAAAATTAAAGCTTAATAATAATAAATAATAATTGAGTTTAATTACAGGGTATGCAGCTAGTTATTATTTCATAACATATTTTATCGTGAGAACAATTAAATTATAGTTCTCAATATTCTGCTGGTGAGAGCTGCATTTTTGCAATAACTAATAATATAAAGTTATATTACAGGGTAGCATTGCACTACTTCAAGTTTGCTTAATATAGTCAATATTTCATCAGTTAATAATAACTAATTAAACCATATAACAGGGTATACATCTAACGACTATTTGCTATGTTTCTATTTAAATTTTAATTATGTTAAATTTTGTCAAATTACGCAGAAGAAAACTTAATCTTAACAAGAAAGCAAAGTTATCTTTTGCGTGCCGAAAATGTCATACTCTTTGCAGTTTACGGACGATATTTCCAATGGCAGCTATGTTTATAATATTAGTGTGGTTAGACTGAGACTAAATTTATATGATTTATATTTATACTAGTATATGTGGCTACTAAACACAAATTCTTTAAATGTCAACCGTATAGCTTAGCCAACAAATTTGTTTTTCATACAAAAACTCAATTTTCCTTCGACAGCTATATGACAAAGTGGTCCGATTGAGTCCAAATTTATATAAAACATACTATATGTCGCCATTAAACAAAATATATTTTCATACAAATACTGAATTTTAGTGAAGCATTTCCTAAAGCAGCTATATGATATACTGGTACGATTTAGACTAAGTTTATATGAGATGTTGTAAGTCGTCACTAAACACAAATCCTTTGAGTTTCAGCCGGATAGCTTTGCAAACAAAATATTTTTTTTTATACAAAAACTAAATTTTCTGATGATATTTTCTATATGATAAAGTGGTCCGATTTAGAGCAAATTCATATGTCGCCATTAAGCGCAAATCTTGTAAGTTTTATTCGATTAGTTTCACAAAGTTTTCCATTCAAAAACTCAATTTTCTGACGGTATTTGTCAGCTATATTATAAAGTGTTCCAAATTTACAGGAGACGTGTAAGTCGTCACTTGAACACAAATCCTGTATGTTTCAGCCGGATAGCTTTGCAAACAAAAAAGTTTTTCATACAAAAACTCAATTTTCGGATGATATTTCCTATGTCAGCTATATGATAAAGTTGTCTGATTTAGAGCAAATTTATATGTACTATATGTACTATATGTCGCCATTAAGCGCAAAGCTTGTATGTTTTATTCAGATAGTTTCTCAAAAACTCAATTTTCAGACGATATTTGCTATATGATATATATTTCAAATTTACAGTAGACGCGTAAGTCGTCACTAAACACAAATCCTGCAAGTTTAATAAATAAAAAAAGCTTTTCATATAAAAATTTATTATTAATACAGGGTACAGACATATCGACTATTTCCAATTTTTTATCTATTTAAATTTGACATAATTAACTATGTCAAATATTCATGAAAAAAAAAAAAAAATATATATTAATTTATTTTTATTAATAATTAATAAGCTAAATTGTAGGGTATGCAAATAGTTAATATATATATCGCTTTTTGCATTAGTTCAAGTTTGCATAATATGTTATAAAGTATGACAAATTTGTTAATTTATGCAAGTGAGAAAACTGAAATATAAAAATGATTTATAAATATTTATTTCAAATATTATTATAATATAATATAATGACAGAGTATGCAAATAGCGACTATTTCGTCGTATTGAAGTTGGCATAAAATGAAGTATTATACAATTATTGATTATACACTACAAAGTATACTTGACTCCTACACAGTGCACGATTAGCTTTTTGTTTGATTTCAAATTGTTGTTGTCTTCTTCGTAAAAATGTTTATGCAATAAAAAGTCAATTTCAATCAATTGCTATCAAACTTTATTATTATCATTATAATTTTCTGTTTGTTATCTTGATGACGTTGCAAAATCATTTTACAAATATTTATAAACTACTCTTTTTGTTTTTTCTTTTTTTTATTTAATATTATATCGATAATGAATATCTATATATATATATATATATATATATATATAGATATATATAGATATATATTTCCATATATTGGTTGACAATCTGCATTGCAGCTGCTTGCTTTTTATTATTGCGCTTTATCAGAGTTGCACGTTATCGTTTGTGCGCGTCTCTCACATGCTACGCTGCTGCAACTCTCAATTCGACACAGAAACTTATGGCACTCGTCAACGTCGTCGTCGTCGTTGTCGTCGTCGTCGCCATAATGAACTTGAACTGCGCCAATGACACGTGAGAGTTTAACTATGCGCTTCCAGGTTGCATTTCTGTTGTCATTTGTCATTTCTCATTTTTTTCGTTTCGTTTCTTTTCCGTTCATTTTTTCGCACATGTTTTGTTTAATTTTTACATTTTTTGCACTCGTTTTTTTTTTGTCGCTCATGTTTTTCGTTTGCATTGTTTGTCATTTGAATTCGAGTACAAATTCCACAAACTCATTTTGCGCAATAATAATAATAAAACAAGTAAGAAAGTTATAGTCGAGTGTGCTCGACTATATAATACTCGGTGCCCAAAGTTATATTATATATTTATTTTGCTCGTGCTGCGCACTCGCCAATTTTAAGTTAATATAAAAAAAAAATTTTAAAAAAAAAATTTAAAAAAAAAATCGTCTCGGGAATCGAACCGCGGACCTCATGCACGCGAGTTCAACCCTCTAACCACTGAGCCACGCTCTTCACAAGTGTGAGAAACACTGAGTAAATGTTGCCGTCTTATGGGGTGAGAACAGCAAGCAAGCGTACGCCTCTCAATTTTTGAAATTTGAAATGTGAATAACTTCCATGTTTATTATCCGATCTGTACCAAATTTGTACACAACGTCCAGATAAACATATTCTAACTTTGTACCAAAATTCAGTGCTGTAGCTTGACTGGGTGTGGGTGAAGTGGTGTGTTCAAAATGGTTTTCATCGATTTGTGGAGGCGGAGGGGGGCGTGGCAAAAATCCAAAATAAACTTGATCTGCCTGCAAACACTACAAACACTATGCAAAAAAAATTAAGTCTCTATCTCTTATAGTCTCCGAGATCTGTGTGTTCATACGGACGTACAGACGGACAGACGGACAGACGGACAGACGGACATGCTCCAATCGACTCGGCTGTTGATCCTGAGTCAGAATATATATACTTTATGGGGTCGGCCACGCCTCCTTATGGGTGTTACATACATTTGCTCTTGTCACTAACCCAATATACTCTTGGTTCCCATAGGGCACCGAGTATAAAAAAAAAACGCAAGCAAACTTTGAGAATTTTGTAATGAAGTTTTTTTTTTGTGTTTTGTTTTGTTTTGTGTCGACAGGCGACACAATCAACTGTCAATATTGCAAACGAAAATTTGTTGCACGCGACAAAATGCTGACTCTATAACTGTCTCGACATACACACACACACACACAAACACAGACACACACAATTGCAATTGCTTTAACTGCTTTTATAATGAAATAAAGTTGCTGGCGTCGCTGCATTTCAATTATAATTTCAAATATTGTTTTCTATTTTTAGTTTTATTTTTTTAGACAAAACTTTTGCTTGCTTTTCATTGTTATTATTATTTTTAGTCTTTGCAATTTTGTAGATAAACAAACGAAATTGCATTGTGGCCATTATAATAACATGAGTATCTTTTGCCATCGAGCACTTACAATTTACAATTTACTGTTTACAGCATTTTGCACGTTTCTCTTCTTTGTTTTTTTTTTTTTTTTCTTTTTTGTTTTCAATTTTCACTTTTGTTTGCATTCACATTTACGCATTTACAATTCTCATTCTCTATGTGGCAGCGCAACTAATGTGAATTAATGCGTAACAATCTCAGTTCACAGTTCTCTCTCTCTTGCTCTTTTCTCTTCCAGTTTGTCATTTGGCATATAGCATGAAAACTATTTAAGGTTTATTAACAATTTAACCGATCGCCAATTGGGCGTGAACCCCAACCCCCCAAAATGATATTTATAGCCAATTTGCAAATTTACGATCTTTTCTTTTTTTTTTTTTTTTTTGTCTATCAGCATTTCGTAATTTGTATACGCGAATTTCTCACATTCGACAATTGCTAAATTGTTGAGCAAATTCATAAATAATATTAAATCATTTTTTATCGCCCATTTCATTAGTTACTAATGCACGTCTCGTGAGCCACAGCATCATCATCATCAGCACCAGTATCAGCAGCATCATCATCACTTACATCAGAAGCTAGTCACACAATGTGCATTTTTTATTTTCTCACCGCAAATTCGCCGCATTTTGCAGTACAGCAACAAGTGTTGAGTGTTCAAGGCGAATTCAAATAACGTTTTGTTAAATTCGCCGCTTATGCAGTTTACAACTTTCGCCGCTGTGTGGCGTCATTTTGCATTTGCGTGTTTACACTGTATGCACATAGATGGCGCCACTAATGTGCACAGCACGTATACGCACTGTTGTCGCGCTTATTTGTTTTGTTTTTGTTTTGCCTGATAAATTGTTTCGCATAAATAATGAAATCACATCAAATTTTTTTTGTTTTTTCGAATATTATTAAATTTATGCTGCAATTTAACAATTTATGCATGTTGACAATTTTTGGCTCACTGTTGATTCAATTTGCGCTGCCAAAATAAAAAATGATTAGTGAAATATGCCACAGATAACATTTTTTTTGGGCCTATCTATGTTTATTTTGTGTGTGTGTGTGTGTGTTTTTTTTAGTCGCACTCGTAAATATTTTTCGCACATTTTTTGTATTTGTGCAAATTTACAGCTTCCTCATTAATTTTATTTACGTCGCAATCGTTTTGGTCGTATCATGTCGCTCACGGCGTCTCACTGATTTTGATCAATTTATATGTGGGAGCACTCGCACAGATTGTGCTTTTATTTTATTTTTTTTTTTTTAATAGTCACCCGCGCGTCTCGTTACCTTTTTGCCATTGCCATTGCCTCTCGCGGGGCACGTGTGAACATATATAGGAAACAATGGCAGGCTAAGCGATCAACCGACCAAGCGACCAACCGACCAAGCGACCAAGCGTCCAAGCAGCTAAATAGTCAAACAGCTGATGACGACATCGAAAATTTAGACGACGACTGGCTGCTGCACCCCAATAATAATGTATTATATATCTCTATCTACACCTAAGTACGATATAATAGAAGCCGAAAACCTCGTTCCAAATCCCGTCATAATATGCTTTACTCACATTTTGCTGCCCCAGCTGTTGCAACGGTTTCTATTCTGTTTCTATTCTGTTTCTATTCTATTCTGTGCTGTGCTGCTTTCCCCGTCATGTAGTCATACTCATGAGATCGCGCAGAACTCTCTGAGTGTGACTATTGCAGTGGCTGCTGTGGCTGTATGAAATGCTTTGAATGTGAATGTGAATGTTGTTGAATAGTTTGGCTGCTGTTGATTGAACAGTTTTTGTGTCGTTTTTATTCATTTTGGCCACAAATGTGCATATAATCGGACGACATTGGCCGTGAACGCGAATAGATTTCTATTGTATTTCACTGGAATTGCACGTGTAAACGTCGCGCGCCGCATGTCGTTCAATAGTTTAAATCTCATTTCATATATCTTCAATTTGAAAAAGACTAGTAATTGTGTAGCGCAAAGGCATCAAGCTGAACGCCACCGCCGGAAAGCCACCATTGCCGCCGCGTCATACGCAGCCGCAACAACAAGAGCAACAGGAGCTGTGTAGTTTTTCATCAAAATCACGAGAAACTCGTCTATCAAGCGCAGCGCTCAGTCGCCAAAGATTGAAAATGTCGTTAAAACGTGGTGGTCCACCGCCAGCAGCATCAAGTGGTGCAGCACAAATGATGACAACATCTTTGAGTGGAACTAGTTTACATCAGCAGGTGTGACTTGTATAAAATATCTGCTTATCTATCTACATATATGTGTCTGTGTGTATGTATGAGTGAACGCACTGTTATTCTTCCGCATAACAATTTGCATATTGAACTTGAATATTGCGCATACGACGCGTGTTGCCAAAAAAAATGCACTATACGATGCATTGTCGGGCGTTTTGTTTACTCTGATGTTGCATTTGATCAACTTGTTGTGATATTTTTGCTTATATCTTGTCAGTGTTTTGCAGATGCATAAGACAAAATTTGACATTGCGCATAAGAGTTGTCAAGGTCATTGCAAATTGTATATTTGTAACATATATTATAAATTGTAAATCCAGCAGCAAGTCACCACAGTGTTGGTCATAAACTACATTTATCTTGCTCTTACAAACTTATAATACGTAAATGTTTCTTGAAATCGATGTATAGCTAGCATTGTAGGCGTATGTACTAGATGCTCTCGCAGAGATCTCACATTGATTTATATAAGTAGAATTCATGTTCTCTTCTCTCTTCACTCTTCACATTTTACTCTTCACTCTTCACTCTTTGAACTGCATTTGGTTGCATTGATTTCTCACACACACACATATATATACAACGATTTCTCAATTTAAATCTCTTTCGTTACAGAAAATACCGACGGTTGTGACCGTCTACGATAGCGAGAAGAAAAATGGCAGCAGGAACAATGCGAGCATTAGCCAGCCAAAGTGAGTGTCTTTCATTTCATTATTCGATGCCCATAGCTAACGTTGCTAAAACGCGCATTCGATACTACTGAATATTATTATTATTATTAACTTTCAATTTCAAATGCATAAAAAATATGCCTAAAATGTATAAAAATATTGATAACGAATCATCGACTACAATGTTTGAAATGTATTCATCCTCGGATAGATTCATACGCTCTGACATGGTCGATGTACCAGTCCAACAGGCGGCTGGTTCAACGCTTCCTTTGGTCTTGACACGTAAAAAAGGCGGCGATGATGGTGAAGATGGTACTTATAATCCCTTCGAGCATCGCAAAGTTGAGCATCCGACATCGTAAGTATTAATCTATCATTATCATATAATAAAATCAAGTGAAAACACATTTTGCAATGTTGTCATGAAAGTGAAAATACTAGAAAAATGTTTTAGAAAATTCTATTAGAAAATTCATTAATTTATATGCAATTATTTATTTATTTTTATTTTATTATTATTTTTTTTTTTTGCCTTTTGCTTAATTGATTTTTGTGTCCTACGTCAACATGAAATGTTAGTATTGAAAGTGTATACTATATATTCGATATAATCTTATATAAACAGCTGATATATTTGCGCAAAGCTAAATGCGAACATAAGCAATATATCAATGACTAACTAAATTAATTAACGTCATTGAACTTTTGCCTAGACTTTGATTTCTCTGTGCATCTCTGTTAATTTCAACGAAAAGGAAAAAACAAAACGAAAAAGAGAAAATCGGAAATGCAAAGTGCAATTTTATTGACATTGTCCTTGGACTTTAGCTGAAAAAGCTTTAAAAACTAAAAATAAAGTAAATTCTCAAATAGATTTGAAATGAAAAAAAAAATGAAAATAAAAAAAAAACGAAAAACAAAAATCGAAAGAGAAATAGAAATAGAAACAGAAAAAAAAAACCAAAACAAATGTCGAAATTTTGCTGCATGATTCGTTTGCACTGCGAAATGTGTATCTGTTGTAAGTGTATGCCAGAGAGAGACAGATATATAGAAAGAGAAAGAGTGAGAGATGCAATGCATTGGCGCCGTATTGTGCACTGACATATAAAATTGAATTAATTTAAACGCAACAATTAACATTTAATTATATTATTTCATGTTCTAGATTTCATTAACAATTAATTTCGATACAAGCTCAAATTTTTAATATAATTCATGATTTAAACTGATATTTATATAATATATATATTATGTATATATAATTTTCTCAGTGTATGACGCTTGTGAGCCTGGCGTTAGAATAATATTATTTCTCTTATTTTTCGTAAATATTTTCATGTAGTATTTGCATAAATTTTTGTTGCCATTTTGGCAGCCGGTTGTAATTATATATAATATAGTTTATATACTAATAAATGCTCTTCTAGTTATATGCAGCACTTAGTATACAAAAACAATTTAGCTTGTCTGCAGCTTGTCAATTAATAACAGACATTTATATTTCTATTTCTATATCTATATCTAAATTTATATTTATATTTATATTATTTACTATAATTTTTAGTGATCTGGAAACATTTATGCATCTGCTGAAGGGTTCACTTGGCTCTGGTATTTTGGCCATGCCCATGGCCTTTGCCAATGCTGGCTTATGGTTTGGTCTATTTGCAACCTTTGCTGTTGGCACTCTCTGCACTTATTGTGTGCATATATTGGTCAAATGTGCGCATATTCTATGCCGACGTCGTAAAATACCTATGATGGGTTTTGCTGATGTAGCTGAACAAGCTTTTCTGGATGGTCCGCCTGCATTGAATCGTTGGTCTCGCTTTATACGTTTTATGGTGAATACATTTCTGGTAATTGATCTGCTTGGCTGCTGTTGCATATATCTTGTATTTGTGGCAACGAATGTGCAACAAGTTGTCAATGTTTATGTGTTAAATGATTTAACTGTACGACACTGGATCATGATTGTGAGCGCACCATTGGTATTTATGTGCTTGGTTCGCAATTTGAAATTTTTGACACCATTCTCAATGATTGCCAATGTATTGATGTTTGTTGGAATTGTGATAACATTTATTTATATGTTCAGCGATCTGCCAGCACCAGCTGAACGTGTTGGCATTGTTAAGCCAACACAATGGCCAATGTTCTTTGGCACTGTTATCTTTGCATTGGAAGGCATTGGTGTAGTTATGTCTTTGGAGAATGACATGAAGACACCAAATCATTTCATTGGATGCCCCTCGGTGCTCAATTTGGGCATGGGTTTAGTCATTGGACTTTATACATTGGTTGGCTTCTTTGGTTTTCTCAAGTATGGTGAAGAAACCGAGGCAAGCATAACATTAAATCTGCCACTGGAAGATAAGTAAGTAACTATTCTACTACGTTTCATTTCATAGTATTATTAATAATATTTTGTGTAAACTTTTATAGATTGGCACAATCTGTTAAGCTTATGATTGCTATTGCCATATTCTTCACCTTTACGCTGCAGTTCTATGTGCCCGTCAGTATTCTCTGGAAGGGCATTGAGAGCAAGATATCTGCATCGCGTCAGAATCTTAGCGAATATGGATTACGTGTTGGCCTAGTGGTAAGCATTGACATATTCATCATTTTATATAAATTTTATCTTACATTCTTTATCTTTAGATACTTTGCTGTGGCATTGCTGTAGCATTGCCTAATTTGGGTCCGTTTATTTCACTAATTGGCGCCGTATGTCTCAGTACGCTGGGCATGATTGTGCCATCGATCATTGAATTGGCTGTGTATTACGAGGATCCTGGCTATGGACGCTTCAAATGGCGGCTATGGAAGAATATGGGATTAATACTATTTGGCATCATTGGATTTGTGACTGGCACATATGTGAGCATACGTGAATTTCAGGCAGAGTTCTCAGGCCATCATGGTGATGCACAGTGAGAGAGCATTGCAGTGTAGTGCAGTACAGTGCAGTGCAGTGTAGCGTAGCGCAGTGTATGCGCTGCTGCCATAACCGAAGTTATATGCTAATTTAATTTAAATTAGTCTTAAATAAAACTCTTCTAAGCACAGGGATATCTAAGTTAAGTTTTTAACTAATTTTAGGGCTAACCAAAGTTTTGTAAGATTCTCCCTATATGCTCTACAGTATACAAGTATATCACCAGCAGCGATTCCTACATTCTCTTTTTATCCCATTTATTTAACAACAATTTTGCAAGCAACACAAACAAACGAAACACACATAAATTTTGATAAATAGTCTCATTTATTTTGCAAGGCCAAATTATAGGCAGCTTTTATTTTTTTCTTTTTTCTTTTTTTTTTTTTTTGTTTAATTTTGAGTTAATTTCACCTCTAATAATGCTATACACCCCATACAACATTATAATCCAGAACCAAGTATTTGATTTAGTCGATGCCGCAACGATACAAATAATGTGTATCGCAATTGTGGCATCAAAATTATTTAGAGAATTCTTCTTAGAAAGTGATTTCGTAAACGTAGTGATCTTTTGACAACAAATTATAGTTATAGTAGTTGTAATTAGTTCCTAGTTGAACTAAAATAGTTACAAACACACACAAATACACACACAAAATAACAAAAAAAGAAAAAAAAAAAACAAAAACAAAGAAATGCAAACAGACAAGCAAACAAAAAAAAAAAAAAAAAAACCATAAAAAAACAATGTGTACAAAAACATTTTATGCACAACGATTATTGATTTTGTTATATATTTTCGTTTATTAAATATAATTGATTTTTTTCCTATTTTTATGCCCTATTTAATAATCATGACATATTTAAAAACAAAACAACAAATCAAGCAAATATATACATATATAAATACACATTACTATCGAAAATGAGACCAATTGCAATTGAATGGCAAATAAAATTGAATAAAAAAAAATAAATATATATTAATAAATACATAAAATGTACAGTATTATTTAAATGTGTTACAAAACGGTATGTAAAACTATTTTTTATAGCTGAAAATAATAATATATATTTTTTTAATTTTATATTTTTATATATTTTATATTTTAATGAACTTCACGTAAGTATTTAAAACAACTGCAAAAGAAATTGCAAATCATTTCAATTTGTTTAAGAATTGCATATAACAAATGCAGCCTAAAAGTATGCACTAGTAACCATTGCATATTCGCCTTTGTTTCTGTTAATTATGCCAATTTTCGAATTGCAACTGACAGCCAAACACCCTTAAGAGAGTATTCAAAATAATTTGAAATTCCTTTATGTCTGAGAATGAAAAATAAAATTCAATTGATTTCAGAGCCAATGCCTGTTAAAATCAATGGATGAGCAGTCAAATACACCAGGCGAGCAGATATTAGCAGCAAGCAGCAATTCTTACAAATCAGTGATGCATACTTTTAGTATGTTATAAAAATAGCAATGATTAGTCGGCATAAATATATAAAAATCGCAGCACCAAAGTATGCTATACAATTACAAAGTGCATTCATGCATTGTCAATGCGCACATTTAAAGCTTGCTGCTAGATTCTGTTCTCCTGGTATTTTATACAAAAGATCTATTGATTTTTACTATTTCTGCTCTGACATGATCGTCAGCTGTAACGGAAATTTAAATTCCTCCCCTTAAATGCAACTCAAATTGTTTTTTTTTTGTATTTAAATATTTATTATCTTAAAAAAATTAAAATAAAAATGAATTAAAAATTAAAATTAAATTAATTTAATTAATTTAAATTAAATAAGTAAATTTAGGTATTATTTATTATTATTTTCTTTATTACTTTAATTTCTCTCAGATTATAAAAATGTTCCAAATAGTATGCTGCAACCAGCGTCTCAGCTTAGGCTAATACTAAGCTACTAAATAATAAAATAATAAAATTGGATTCCCCCTATATCTCTAAAAGCGTTTGGCGAGCAAATTTCTGGGTCCCAAATGTCAAAAAATGACAATTTCAATATTGTACTGGTTGCCACCTATAAAGATCTTTTGAAATTGAATATGTGTTAATGTGACAAAGAACGTAAGACATATAACAATAATAATATATACGCATAATAACACTTTTTGAATATATATTGTGATATATTGCTGGATGTGTTGCTGAAATTTCTCAGGTCACCTTATGATAACCCCAAAATTGAAGGCAAAGATCAATTTTGAATGTAGATAACACAAATTACACCACGTAAAGCTACGCACTAAATTTTGAAAGTCTCTCGCTTATCAGCGCACTAAACATTTGACTTATGTGAGAATTCGAGCTTAAATTTGCTCAAATCTGACAAACAAAATTCATTGTGTGCTTAGTGTTTAACGCAGTTCAATTAATATTATTGAATATTAAATTAAAGTGAATTCAAAAACTAATCAAAGAAATGAACTTAAATTGTGTTCTGCTGATGTATGTGGCCATAATACTGGGCTTAAAGTGATCTTCATTGGCTAGCGAACGAAGCTAAATAATAAACTTTTGAATTGTTTCTATTTGCATTAATGTTGTGTGGAATGATTTCGAAGTAAGAGGCAGAGTGCGGTTTATTTACTCATAAGATTGTGCAGCCAATGCTCAGATGAAATGCGAGATGAAAGAGAAGATCGATAATAATGACAAAAAATTGGATATCAGACATAAGAGTATAAAACAGTTAGAAAACGAAGTACTGCAACTAAAAAGGAAATTATTTACATTTACAAATCTAATGACAATTAACATGAGAATCAAGTTAATGATTTAAGGAATCAGATCAAGTTATAAGACAATATAGAAAAGTTGACTTCAAAGTTACTTGTACTAAGTAGCAGTGAAATTAATGAGTTAACAGAACTTAGGAATGAATGAATGATAACTTAAATGCAATAATTATTGGAATTAAAGAAACAATTATTAATTTGGAAGTCAAAGTCACCTGCTTAGTCGATAAATTAGCACAAGAAAGAAAAGTCTATGAGCTGCATTCCATTTACTACTGGTCGCCATCAACTGACACTTTCCAACGATTTTAAATTCTACGTGCTATGCAACTTTGAAATTGCAGATCCCGGACAGACTGTAATTAAAAAACGTATCAACGGAGATTTCTTCAGGGATTGGAGAACATACCGAGAAGGCATCGGATCCTTTGAAGGAGACTTTTTCTGACTTGACCAAAGAAAAAGGATATGAATTGTAGTATATTCTATGCAATCTACAATCGGGTATATTTGACTATAACATATCCAGTATCAAGAAAAATTCAAAATTGCATAACTTCCAAATCTAAATAATTTCATAGCAAGTTGCAAAAACTTTGCTTGAATTGATTAGACCTTGAATTGAGGCAACATTAATTGCTTACTTATCATTCGCCAAAAACCTTGTTGACATTTCCCACAAAATTAGTGGCAAAAGAGTTGCCACACACATGAATGTTATGATTTATTTACATGAAGCACAAACAAACCAAACACTTGATAGCGAATGATAATGATAATGTTCATGTTAATGATAATGATAGTAAAGTAAACTGCCAAACCGCAAATGTCAGAAAGAACTATTTGGCAAGCAGGGAGGTAGAGGTGGGGGTTGGCATAAAATAAAAACAACAACAATTACTTGAAATTGCAACAAATTTGAGGGCATTCCCACGCTTCTTTATGGCTGCTCAGAGCTGAGAAGTCAAATTAATATACGATATAAAAGAGTTGAAAAATGAAACGCTGATAAGATATTTATTCAGGTGCTGTGCTGTGGCAGTGTTCAGTGTTCAGTTTTTTATTTTTAATTTTTTTTTTTTTATATTTTTATTTTTATTTTTACAGTAATCACCCACAAAAGTGTTGGCGAAAAGACGAGCGAGCAATAAAAAACCAAAAAAAAAAAAACAGGGAAATGTGCAAACGCAATTTAAGTCAGAGCAACTGAAAAATGAACCGTGAGAAAATTACACCCACAGATAACAAGAAGAAAACATAAGAACTCATATATGTATGTCTGTCTGTCTGTCTGTCTGTCTGTAGGTATGTATTTATATATGTATCTCAAGTACACGAGCGTTTGTATCCATCAGATACTTAAGCGATAAGCGTTTTGCATTGTGACGCAATAAAAAATGATATACATATGTATATGTGTATGTGTGTGTGCCTGTGTTTTGTGTGTTTGTGTGTGGAAATGATTATTTACCAAGCGTTGCAACGGTCAAGGCGTTCAGTGCCAACGCTGTGAGTAAGAGTTTAAAGTTCGTGCACAGTCCAAAATTGTATCTGATGTATAAACACACACTAACACACACACACAGAAAGAGAGAGAGAGAGAGAGAGAGACACACGAGCCGTTGGCACTGCCTGCCTTCGTCTTCTTCTTATTGTTGTTGTTGTTCTTCGATAAGCAGCGCACAGCGTGTGAATTTTGAAAAGCAATCAGACAATGCGCGACGCAACATTTTGCCGCACTGATTGAACAAACGTTGCAACAGCACAATTTTATTTTGCTTCTCGATATACGATGTCTGCGTATGTGTGTGTGTGTGTATGTGTATGCGAAAGTATCTTAAGCTTACGCACACCTTTTGGCGTCCGTTTAGACAATCATCAGCAGTTAGCTTCGTTATCTCTCTCTCTCTCTCTCTCTCTCTCTGTCGCTATCGCTATCGATGATGTTTCAGCGCCGTTGCATAAATCACATGATATGTGTGCACAACCTTTGAACCGACAGATTTAAGCAGCCTCAAGCTGCATGCTGCCAGCTGCATAAAATTGGCATCAGGCACAAATTCATTTGGATTTTAACTACTGTTAATTTGCAATTGATGTTTGACTGCTGGCCAAATCGCTTCGTTGCGCTGCTACACTTGCCAGTTGCAAGTTTGCTTGTTGCAAGTTTGCCCGTTGCAAGTTGCAAGTTGGCAATTGGCTGATCGATGCAGAGATAAATGCATCTTATTGGTTTCAAGACACAAGTCTCTTTATTTATCTCTTGCACTCTCTCTCTCTTACTGTCTCTCTTTCTCTCTCTCTCTCTCTCTCTCTCTCGCTCTTTCGCTACTTGCTTGGCAGCTTACTGTCAGCCACACAATGTTGAAGCTATGTTTATTGGGATTAGTTGCTTAAAATTATGACCAATTTGTCGAGGTTCAATGAGATGCAACAAAACAGTGGCAGTGGCAGTGACAGTGGCAGTAGCACTGCCAGTTACAGTAGACTGTGGCACTGTCGGCAGTGACAGTGCAACAGCAATTGTAGCCCCAACAGGAACATTTTGCAAACTTGCCAACGAATCGCCTTTCAAGTCAATTGCATGCAAATTCAGTCACTATAAGAGAGTCACAAGAAATTGCAACACACCGTACATGGCGTCTCTCGTGTCTCTCGTGTGTCTCGTGTGTCTCTCGCACTTATTTTGCGTACAATTTTGGTAAACAAAATTAAAGCCTTAAACAGATAATGCGCTATCAGTGGCAGACATTCAAGCACAGAGGGACAGTGAAACAGACAGACAGACAGAGAAACGTACCTCGCATTTTGGTCGCATTCAATGCAAATCTCAGTGACGTCTGGCGAGTTAATAGAAAATTTATAATGCCAGGCGTGCCATAAATTGCAACATACACCCACATGTGTTGTGTCAACGTTGCAACGTTGGCAACGTGGCAACGTTTGCAAGAGTGCGATAGGCTGCTGCAAAGTATGTAGGTAACGCGTGTGGGAAAAAAAAAAGTTGTAATTTGCAGTTGACAAATACGCAAAGCTTGGAGCCTGCAAAAATTAACTCATATTGCAGCCACAATTGCAACAACAGCAGCAACAACAGCAACTGCAACAACAGCAGTAACAGCAGCAGCAATAACAGCAACAACAAGCAATACGAACTTGCAGTTGAAGTCAAGCCAATGATTTATGTGCACAGCGCGGCCTACGAAAATGTATAGCAGCAAGAGCTGCAACAGCAGCAGCAGCAAGAGCATCAAGAAGCAAACGGCCAAAGATATGTTCAACAATGGCAATGGGGCAGTGGGAGCTGCTAGTGTGCTGCTAACCAATCTTTTGACTGCAGTCTCCTGTTTTTTTTACCTACCTGCCGCTGTTGCTGTTGCTGCCGTGTTGGTGTTGCTGTTGTTCCTATTTCCGATGCTGCTGTTGCCGTTGCTGTTGCTGTTGCTGTTGCGCCGCAGGCTGCAATTGTCTGCTTAAAAGCGTTCATTCTGTCCACAATGAAGCCACATAACTTGGCCGCAGTTACAAACCAGCAGCACTCTGCCAGGCACTCGACACAGTCCACACTCCACTCGTCTTACCATTTTTTTCTCCTACTCTCTCTCTCTCTCTCTCCAACTCTCTCTCTCTCTCTCTCCAACTCTCTCTCTCTCTCTCACTCACTCTGTGTATTCATGCCTTCGATGTGATGATTTATTGTGGCTGCGCCTGCGGCAAACCTCCATATACTACCCTCTACCCACAGTGCTTTCCTTCATGCCTCATGCCACATGCCTCTGTCCAGATGCACAGTACGGTAGCTGTTGTTCGCATCGATGCGTTTTCTGTCTTACAGTTGTTCCTGTTTCTGTTGCTATTACTGCTGCTGCTGCTGTTGCTTCTGCTGCAACATTGAATTGAAACTTTATTTAATAAGTTGATGTTATTTGTTAACTAAGCCAAAGGCTTCGCTACACTCTCCTCCTGGCAATTCTAATGCACTCTCAGACTGGCAGCAACAAGACCAAAACGTTACTGACCATAAATCATTTGTTGTTGCACTTCTTTTAGGCGTGGGTTAAGCCATCGCTAACTGCCATCGATCCGACTATGTTAAATTGCAAATACAAGTACTTAGGCATAAATTGAATTGATTTTTTCTAGTTGCGCCGCTACATCTTTAAGCTTAAACGAAAATATTCTCAAGAAAAATTGATTAAGATATTTTACAGTGGCTTACACTATGCAACAACATTAAGATTATGTTAAGATTAAGTACAAATTGTTTATTATTATTAACTAAAATTTAAAGAAATTTCAGTTTTCAGAAAATATTCTTGAAAAAAATAGAATTAAATTATTACACTACACATCAGGATTAAGTTAAGACTAAGTTGAAGCAAAATTTATTTATTATTATTGATTAAAATTTTATAATATTTTGTTAGTTATTAGTTAATTTTCATCAAATATTAGTTTTGAGTTCCAAGCAGATTATATTTTAGAAAAAATGATTAAGATTTTTTACACTACACATCAAGATAAAGCTAAAGTTACATAGATTTTGTAAATAATAATTGAATAATATTTAAGTAAATTTTAGTTTTAAATTTCAGGCAGAAAATATTCTAGAAAAAAATTGATAAAAAATATTTTGCAGTCACACTTCACAACAAGGTTAAGCAAAAAATAAGTTATAGGAAAAATTATTTATTATTAGTCATTAAAATTTTATAAAATTTTGTTTTCAACTTAAAGCAGAAAATATTATATTCTACAAAAAAAAATTTGTACAGATAATTTAAAGTGATTTGTGATATATTTTATTTTTTTTTCGCTGCAAGAAACTGTTATTTGTTATAGTGTAAAATTAAAACAAAACATTTTGAGCAATAAATATTCTTGGAAAAATATTGAATGATTTTTTTACACACTAAAAATTGATAAAGATAATTTCCAGTGGCACAAAATTAAATTTCAAATTTACAAGCACAAAATTATGTGCAGGCAGCAATAGTTAGTTATTATAAAGTAGAATTTTAACTTATTTTTTTATTAATATTAAAAAAATTGTTAAAAATAATTTATAGTGATTTTTCAGTGCATACACTGCAAGAAAATGTCATATCTTAGTATAGCGAAAAACTAAAATTAAAATTATAAAAATTTTCTTTTCTTTTTTCGAATTTCTATTATTGTTTTAAAGTTTTGCGAATTTGTTGCTTGCATTGAAATGCTACTTGACCTACTCCGAATGCGACGGCAATTAGTTTTAAATAATTATTTAAAGTCAGTTCATGTTTAATGTTTTTTTAATGCACTGTGTCAATGCATTTGATTAGAAAGTACAGTGGAGACATATGGTGTGCTAGTGTATTAATGTGCTGCTAGTGTGCTGCTGGTGAGATGGAGACATGGCGACATGGAGTGTCTGTCACTTTAATCTGAGCCGCTGCATCTGGCTAAACACTTGCTGACAAATTGCTGATAAATAAACCTCAAATGCGAGAGATTTGCAATAATGCCTTTCTAATTTCATGCGTTCATTTAGTCGTTCAGGCTCCTTGTGGCGCGCATGCAAAGCGCACAAAAACACATAGAAACATAAAAAAAAAAATGAAAAAAAAATAAAAATAAGGAAAAAACAAAAGTGCCTAGTGGCACATGGCGCTGGCGCCTGTGCCATGAGAGGAGCCTCTGTTCGCAATACAATTTTAAACATTTTCCACACGTAATGCGAATGGTTTTGAATCATTTGTCCACTGTGCACAGTGCCAGACAACTGCTGATTTTCATTTAAAATTCATGTCACAGACATGTAATTGCAACGCGCCATTGACTATTGTTGTTGTTGTTGTTGTTGTTGTTGTTGTTGTTGACTCCCAACTTCCAACTCCTGGACAGTTTTGACTCTCGATTCCCGACTCGCGACTCCTGGCTAACGATTGCCAACTCCTAACAATCAGCAAGCAGCAAGCAGCCTCAGAGCATACGGATCTATATTACCGCAGCAATGGTCTATGTATTGACAATGCGTTTGTCAGCAACACTTGCAGCAGCAACATTGATGCTGTTGCCTATAGTTGCTGTTACTGTTGCATCTGGCGCTGTATTGACACAGATAAGTGCGTGGCGGCGGCGCCGGCAGCGATAAGTAGCGTTTTATGCATTAATTTTTCGCCACAAAGTAGCATTATTTATTACGCATTAATGCGCTGAATTAACGTTTATTTAATTAATATTAATGCTGGCACAGCAGTTACTGCTGCTGCTGCTCTTGTTGCTGCTGATGTTGTTGTTGTTGTTGTTGTTGTTGCAACAATGTTGTCAGTTGCTCGCGTTGAAACTTTGCTGTTTAATAATTACAAAACTTGACTAACTCTGACATTTTGTCTATGAATTTTTTTCTTTTTTTTTTTGGGCAGTCAGACAATTAATGGTAACGCTAACAGACATTATCTGTCCATGCAGTCAGTCAGTCAAGAAGTCAGTCAGTCAACAAGCAAGTTGGCAATTGTCAGTTCATTTTGCTAGACAACATGTTGCTGACATACCTTCAGTTGCAGTTGCAGTTCATGATGTTGCTGCTACTTAAAAAAAAAAATTTGGTGCAGTTGTGCTGGGCGACTTTCGACTTTGTCGGCATCCTTTGTGTCTTGTCTCCTACAACTTGATGTTGTTGTTGCTGTTATTGTTGTTAAGCTTGTCACCGTTGCCTTTTTTTTTACAAAGCTTTCAATGTTTTTTGACATTTTGTATTATTGTGTTGCTCGGAGGTCAAGGCCTTGTAGGCAACTGATTAAATTCGTTTACAGACTTCACTGAAATCTAAAAAAAAAAATAAATAAAAAATAAAATCGATTTTTGCTGACCGTTCAGATCAATAAATATTTGTACAGAAATCGAAAGGCAAACAGACAAATAACCAAAAAAAAAAAAGAAGGAAAATAAAAAAAAATATCGATAAACAAATATTTGTGTTTAGTTTGGCTGAGCAGCGTGTAGATAACGGCAGGCACGACATTTGTAATCCATCAGTGTCGGGGGCGGACAGTGGACTATGGATTGCAGTTAAAGGCCTGCGGCAAATGCATAAGCATTACACAATATATATTGATATTCGACGTAGGTTTGGGCTCAATAAACTTTATAATTTATAGACCAATCAGACGTGGATCGCACGCACTAAAACAAGTGAAAAATCATAGTCCAAACAC
Source organism: Zaprionus obscuricornis (assembly GCA_037044475.1). Taxonomy (NCBI): domain Eukaryota; kingdom Metazoa; phylum Arthropoda; class Insecta; order Diptera; family Drosophilidae; genus Zaprionus; species Zaprionus obscuricornis. The sequence continues at coordinate 80,421 of JBAMBR010003528.1, read as the reverse complement.
ATAATGCATCAGTGTGAGCGAGAGCGAGAGAGAGAGAGAGAGAGTGAGAGGTAGGCAATTTATAGGATGGCCATGCCAATAGACATTGCACAGCGGGTTGTCAAATCGTAGCTTGATTCTCGACTCTCTCAACTCTCGAATAAAGCTTGAAAGCGCGTACTGACTGCAACTGCAACTGCAACCTAGGATGGACTGCGTCGCAAGTCCCTCTTGCCAATTGATTTATATAAACGGCAAAGCAACGGAACACAAATTGGTTAGCTTTTGGTTCTATGTATAGTCCGAGTCTGAGTCTGAGTTTGAGTCCCAGAACTAGTATGAGTTGATCTTTAGTTTGGTTTAGCTTGCACTTCATGAATGATTTGTTGCACTTTGTTGCAATCGTCGCATACGCAGAACTTTATGCATACTGCACTGTTTAACCTTTTGAACTCGCCACATGGGTGGAGTTGTTGCACGTGTGGCATATTTTTTCCTTGGAAATCATTAGCCAATGATCAGAGGCAACAGTTGCTGTTAGTTTTTTTTTTGTTTTTCTATTGACTTTCATGATATTGCTGCAGTCGTTGCAACTGCTGCTGCTGCTGCTACTACTTCTGATTATACTAGTTGCTAATATCAGCGCTTTGCATGCCACTTGCGTAGCTAATTAGTGCCATAAATGCGTTGCACGGTACACAACTCAATCCCCCAATGTATGTGTCTTGTTGAACTTGTTCAAAGCCCCGCGGATTTGACGGAAAGTGATATGCAGGCGTTGGCAAAAAATGTTTGGCAGCAGCACAACAATAGCAACAACAAGAAAACAGATGTCGCCTGTCGCCCCGTTTTGCCCATTTTGGTTATGTAGGAATCCAACACCAGTTTATCAAGCGACAACCCAAACAATAAATTACGCAATCCAAACGCTCAACTGCAGTCCATCAATGGCATAATGAGGCAAGCGGCCTGCTAGTCTGCCAGCCTGCCAGCCTGCCAACTGGGCAACCGAGCAGTCAAGCAGCCAAACAGTCGGCCGCCCCACAGCAGCAGTGGGCCCCAAACGTAAATGCATTACCATATCGGCATAAATTCCGGAGCATCGTTAAGTGGGCCTGAGAAGACGACTGCCAGACAAACAGGCTGCCTGTTTGCTTGTAACAAGCAGGTTGCCACTGCCACATGCTGTATGCCGCACGCTGCATGCCACATGCCAGACGACTCTACAATCCGCCAGGTTACCCAGACCGCCGCCTAATGAGGGAATTACCGCCAATGCCAATGTCGACATCACCATCGATAATGGCTGACTGTGAGAGTGAGCCTGAATGCAGCATTGACTGCCACCACTGAGCGCAGAGCCGTAGGTGGAGGAGGTTCAATATTATAATATTCCTGTAACTGTTACTACGAGGCTACAAATGAAAGATGCTGCTGCTGTTACTTCATACAGCTTGACCTTTCAACTGGCGCTCAATTTCTGAAGCCAGAAAGTGTTTGAGATATGTATGTGAAAACTATGTATAGAAAATAAGTTTCATCCACGTACCTTCGTTGTAAGTGTCTTTAGTTGTACTTGATTTTTTTTTTTTAAGATCTAGGAAATTATATTCCCATAACTATTTCTAATATAAATACTATGAATAATATCAGCATATCAAATATTATTCATCAGAATTATATTATATTTGTTCCCCTAACCATCACCTAATATGATAAAAAAAAATAATAAAACTAAAATCAATTAATAATTAATAAAAGAAACAAAAAAATATTATATACGTCACATAATATTAACATACTTATATTACCGTTTATTGTATATATATATATGTATATCTATAGTTGCATACAGCATAGAAAAGCAAAATTAGTAATAATTTGAATAAGTATATTAAGCTAAGACACTGTGAATAACTTAAGAAATCTGTCTACTACAATACAATCAAAAGATTTATATTCTTACGAATGAGAATTTGTTGAGTCGAGTTCTGTACACCTCCTAACAATGTATATATCGCTTTTCTGATAATATGTAGCACCGGTTGACAATTCATTAGAATTACTTGGTATTGGAGCCATATTCCTTGACAATTCTTTTGATGGCATCATATGTTCCATAGCATAAAACAAATAAGCCAAATAGAATTATAAGTATATTCTTCCATAGTTTCCATAAGAGTTTACCATATGAGTCTTCATATATAAGACATAGCTCAATAATACAGGGGAATATTAAATTTAACAGGGATATGGCGAAAGCACCAACCAGAGATAACAGTGGGCCCAAATTGGGAAATGCAATTGCATTCGCTGTTGTTAGTAATACAAAAATAATACGAAGAGCATACTCAATTATTAGAGGGTGATCCCTCTCTTTCTTGAAAACGTAATGATTTAAAATGATATCGATAACCACATATCCGCTAAGCGGATATGATAGAAAGATAGCAATTGCAATTGACAGCATAATAATTTGAGCTAGACTGAGAGTGTAAAAAAAATTAAAAATTAAAATTCCATTATCAGATCAATTCATATCCATAAGAAAAAAACCAAATTGTATTTTATCATACTTACATTTCTTCTTTGGGAATATTTATTGAAGCACTTGCAGCACAATGTTCGCCATATCGCCAGTAACCGATAAATCCGAATAGTGCATTTATTACTGCAATAAAGATGCCACCCCTACTAAGAACTCCACACCATCCAATATAATCGCCAGGTGTTTTCATTTTCGATTCAATTGCAATCATCTTTAATGATAATTAAAAACATAAGAAAAAAACATTAGAGTATGCTCGAATTTAAGATACCCAGCAGTATGATACCAAAAATTGACAAACTTCCACGCCTTTTTTTTGTTTATCTGGATCTGGAATAACATCCCCACAGATTATCCATAAGAGTCCCAACTTATAAAAGTTCTTTGGAGAGTCTCACTCTTATAGTTCCGGACTGACATGTTATAACATCCCTACAGAACTTTCACAGGAGTCCTAACTAATCAAAGCGCTTTGGAGAGTCTCACTTATAGTTCCTGAAGTTCAAACGGACTGACATATTATAAAAGTCATAATACGCTTATACTTTATGGGTATTGGGTATTTAATTGTCGGATACTTTCAGTTATCTTATTTAAAACTTACCACACCAACTGAAGAAACAGCAAACATAAGAATACCCAAAGAGAAAGGTATATCTAACATACTGGGGAAAAGGTTACGATTTGCCAATCTTCCCAATCCATGGAAGAAATACCAAAAAATTGATAAAAGTGCAATAAGTATAAGAAAAGTTGCCACTATGTTTGCAGGTACTAAGGCTTTAAGTGTGCGCAGTAAGAATAAGGGTAAAAGTGCAATTCCAACGGCCGCACATAAAATTCGTACATCTATTGCTTTTGAGTATGCTTCAATGAACTCTTTTAAATGACGGGCGACAAACACGATATACACCACATTAATGCCGTAATGGGAAACAGAAAGAATAATATCAACCATATAACCAGATGCTCTTGCAAAACAACGACAAACACCGGGTCCTACACGAAAAGCATATTCCATTGTTTCCGGAAACGTCATATAGCCAACCTCATTAAGACGACTCGCTTCGATCATACAATTTAGCTGTAAAAATATTTGTAATGTTATTTAAATTATTTATAAACATTTCCAGTCTAATATTTATCAGATCGTACCAGTAAAATTATTCCATAGATGAGAATAAAGGTACCGAAAAATGTTAATACTGTACCGCCAATCATTCCAGCGTATCTATAGGCCAATGGCATTGCCAAAATGCCAGTACCAATAACACATTTGAGAAGTGAAAACAACGCATCGAAATTACTATCAAAAAAAAAATACTTTTAGATGCGCCCAAAAAAATGGAAGCAATCTTATCTTCGACGGGTCGAAGATTTCATACCTTTGCAGTCTTAGAAGAAAAATGTTCATATAAAAAATTAATATCGGGACGACTGTTCCTATGGCAGCTATATGACATAGTGGTACCATTCAGACCAATTTATAAGAAATATATATGTTTAGTAGTGACATCCTGTAAGTTTCAGCTGGATAACTTAAAAAACAATCTTCGGCCGATCTATTACTACTGAACTTCTACTAAACTCAAATCCAGACTGTCTCAGACGAATACCTATATAATATAGTCCGATCGGGTGGGTTTCGAGTAATGTATAGCTTATGGGCATAGAGAGTATGTCTACCAAGTTTCATTGGTATAACTTCAAAACTGGGAGACTATTTTGGGTTACAACAGACGGACGGATAGGTCAAGAATATATAAACTTTGTTGGGTCTTCCTCGCCTTCTATGCGGCGTTACAAACTTCTGTCCAAAATTAAACAAGTAAGAAAGCTATAGTCGAATATTCTCGACTATATAATACTCGGTACCCAAAGAATTGAAAGTTGCATAACTTCCAGGATAATGATCCGATTTTGACCGAATTCGCACATAATTGTACAGTTTAAGCGTTATACACTTCCAAAATTGTTAATTAGGTCTTTAATTAAATATTTAGAAACCTCGTGGTACGAGTAGCAATTTAAAATTAATTCAAAAAAAAAAAAAAAAATTGTCTTAAGAATCGGACCGCGGACCACTGGTACGCAAGTGCATAACTTCCATGTTAATTACCCGATCTGTACAAAATTTTCACACAACGTCAGATAAACATATTGTAATTTTGTAGCTTGGGTGGGTGTGGGTGCAGTGGAGTGTTCAAAATGGTTTTGATCGATTTGTGGAGGCCCCCACCGCCTCCGCCCCCACCGCGTGGCAAAAATCCAAAATAAACTTGATCTGCCTGTAAAAATTTGCAAAAAAAAATGAAGTCTCTAGCTCTTATAGTCTCCGAGATCTGTGTGTTCATACGGACGTACAGACGGACAGACGAACATGGTCCAATCGACTCGGCAGTTGATCCTGAGTCAGAATATATATACTTTATGGGGTCGGCCACGCCTACTTATGGGTGTTACATACATTTGCTGTTGTCACAAAGTCAACATACCCTTGGTACCCGGGCATCGGGTATAAAAAGGGTATAAAAAAAAAAATATAAGAGCAGACTTACGAAAGTGGCTTGGCAACATCACGATGAGCGTAAACGTCGAACCTGTGAATATGTACAAGAAAGAAAAATTTGTAAGTATAACACGAATTGAAACAAAAATTCAAAATTCAAATTTTTCGTAATATCTGAAACAATTATATTCTAATTTTTAAGTAATCAACCGGCGTTTGTGTATTGTAAACTCACGGTTCTTTTCTCATTTCTGAAAAGAAATGTGTTGCACAACGAAGAAACGAAAAAACAAAAAAAAAAAAAGAAAAACGTAAAATAATTTTGTTTAGTTATCTGAAGGCATTTACACGACTGAATTCTAAAAGAACAACATTTACAATAGAAAAGAAATTTTGACAAATTTATAGACGATTGCTACGAAGTATAGAAAATCAAATGGGCAGCCAAAAATGTCATTGAAAAAAAAAAACTTGAAAAAAAAAACTTTTTTATAAAAAACGTAAATTTTTAAGATTGTTAACCATTAAAACGTTCATATGGTGGATATATCCCATATTACTTCGATGTGAACCAAATCTAAGCGAGATGTCGTCACTAAACTTAAATCCTGTAAGTTTCAATCGGATAACCTAATAAACAAAAAAGTTGAATGTCAGGGGTTCCGGGATCCAACTTATATACTTATAACCATGGGGAGTATGAATGCCAAGTTTTGTTGAGATAGTTCGAAAAGTTAGAGACCACATTTCTGCTGATGCTGATCAAGAATATATATATACTTTGTTTGAACTCCTTCTTATGAGGAAAATTAAATATTCATGTTGATTCTTTGGAAGAAAAATTCAAATTTGCAATTTTTCGAATAATTTTAATTGCCTTAAAAAATAATATATGTATATATATATATATATATTGAGTTCATTATAAATTGTTGGAGCTTAGCGCTTAGGATGAACACCTAAGGGTCTTCATTTATCTCTTCTAAAGGAATGCAAATGACTCATCTAAAATAACCTAAGGCTACATAATATAATTCGCAATGAAAAGGTTTCAGCCGCATCTTCAGCTTCATCTTCCTGTTAATTTGTATGGATATACGCTAATGATTTGCTTACTTCATTGGCCACATTATAGACTTTTAGAACATAAAACTGAATTCTTCTGTTTTTAATTTCATTTTCAATCTTATTCAGTTCGTTTATTAATACATAAAACCCTAAAAAATAAAAAAAATAAAGTAAGGTATAATCCGTAGTAAAATACTCTGCAAGCTATAAACATTTATAAATTCTTTCATAATATTTTAAAAATGATTTTTCTACAATTATTCGATAAAAATAATTGAATTCTTTTTAGTTTTCCAACACTATGCTTCTAAATATTTTATTGATTTTGCAAGCTATAAATGCTTAGTGAAATTTATAGAGTATTGCAAAGTCATTAATAGAAATATATGTTACCACACTACATAACTTTAAATATTAGCATGGCCCAAAGCATTGATTCATTCCAGGAAATTAAGCACATCAGCAATTGTGTGTTGTGTGGGCGTTAAAAACTTTTAAAGCCAAAGTCAGGCTAAAATGGATCTGACCATGAATACACTACTGACTGGTCTGACTGACTGGTCCTGGCTTAAGTCTACTGTCTGCTTCATTCGGTGGCTGCTTTTGCTACCTAAATTATGCAACAATCCCGCTGGCTATTGAGACTTGTCAGGTGGTTAGACGGCAGCGAGTCGGATATACCTTCTGCTGAATACACAGTGCTAGGCAAAAGACCAAAAGACAAACTAATTAGTGTTGGGGAACGTTGTCGTTTTGTACGCATTTTTTTTTCACATGGCTAACGCGCATTGATGAAATTGACCATAAATTGACTTAAGCATCAGCACAGTGAATCACATAGAATCCAGCGTGCGAGCGTTATGGTGCATCATCAATCCGATTGGGACAAAGTACAGTTTCTAGTTAAATCTGAGGCCGCATTGTGTGCGGCCCAACTAAAGCCTCCCGCTGTGACTACAACTACAAGAAGTATGTACATATATATGTATGTTTGTGTGTATGTATTAGTATAAGAAAACGAGTGTTAGCACGAGTTTGAGTATGAAAACGAATACGAATATCGAATACTGAATACTGAATACTGAATACTTGTAATATATACAATTGTAAACCCCATTGCACTCCCCTCCCCCACCTTACTTCTCACTTCTTATTCAACTAAATTGTAAGCTCCCCTTAGCTGGTCTTGTGTTGGCGGAAATGTTGTTTTTCCTATGCAAATTCTGTTAGTTCCCCTTTTTGCATTTGGCAAGTGTCTTTTGCTGTGTTGTTTATTTTTTCTTTTGCTCTCGGGGGCCAAGTCAGGGGTCAACTACGCATTTGATTGCTGTTGCTGTTGCTGTTGCGTACTTGCATTTCCCCTCCTGCTAACCTCACTTATACAACAGTTTCAAGGTAGTTTTGCGCTACGTATGCGGGAGGTCAGTGAATTTTAAATTTTTATATACTTTGACGCTGACACAAATACTCAATATATACTCAATTAAGAGTCGAATATATAGTCAACGTACAGTCGATGTTCAGTAATAGTTAAAAAAAAAAAAAACATAAAAATAAAAAAATTTAAATCCATGGAAATAAATAAAAAAAATTCAAATTCGAAAAAAAACATTTTTTTTTTATACAGCTGAAAACAGGAAATAACTTAAATTACTCTATTTGTATTAATTGATGTGGCGAGCAAAATGAAAGCTAATCGACCATGTTCATGCATACAAAATACAGGGTATTTTACACAGCAGTAGCGTCGGCAGACATTTAAATATGCGCATTGGCAATTGCATTGCAGGCGTAGGACAACGCTGCGTATGAATTTTCAGTGAAATTAACATACTAATGATAGTTCATGCCGTTCCAAAGGGTGGCCTGTGTTCTAGCCCAACTGCTGCTGCTACTGATGATGATGATAATGATGATGATGATTATGATGATGATAATAGTGGTGGTTGCTCGCTTAAGGCGCATGAAAACATTATGTGGCGTGGTATACGCCCGTTAGGCTTAGTCGTTGACTTTCTGGCAGCAGGCATCATCAGCTGGGAGCTGGTAGCTGTGAGCTAGGAGCTAGGAGCTGGGATAGCAAGTAGGTCACTGTAAACTGCAACTCAAAACTCTTCGCATGTGGTTCAATAATTCCAACAGTAAATGCTAAACTATGCGCATAGATTGTCAACGCGCCAAGATGTTTAGCTGATTGCTAGCGAGGAGAAGGCGAGGATTGAATCTGAGCGGTTGCTGCTGCTGCTGTTGTTGCTGTTGCTTGGACGTGGTGCGTCATTAAAGTGCAGACAAATGGCAACGGCATGTGCGGCACATGTCAAACTGCAAGCAGCAACTGCAGTAGCAGTAGCAGCAGCAGCAAATGGCAACAGGTGAAAATGTTGGAATTCTGATTATCTACGGGCTGTTTGACTGTCTGTCTGTTTGTCTGTCTGTCTGGCGTTGCTGGTTGCTGCCAATCACTGTGTGGCAACTGTTTGCCGAGAGTCATACCAAGCAGCAAAACTTAAACTGTAACTTTCGACGATTTGTCGTTCGACTCTCGTCGTTGATCTGTTAACTGCTTTTGCCATTTGCTTTTACTCAAGCAGCAGCAGCAGGCAGGCAAGCAAACATTAAGGCAGCTACTTTGATGTTTGGCTACAAAACGATCAACTTAAATACTCAATAACAACAACAGCAACATCAGTAACAACAGCAACAACAACAGCAACATGCGCATAATTATGCTCCTGCTGATGCTGTTACTGTGTTTGCTGTGTTGCCTGCCACATGAACAACATGGGCGCAACATTCCATTTGCCAATTTTGCTCATATTGCCACGTTTGCCGTTTGCCATTTGTGGGGCAACACATGACACGCCCACATTCAATTTACAGCCGGAAGTGTGGGTGTGCACAATTTTTGATACATATACCAACTTCTCAACTTCTACTACTCTGATTTAAATTATTATTATCATTTTTTTAATTTTGTTTCATTGCAGAAAAAAAAAAAAAAAAACTGGAACCTCATTTAGCTTCGCATAAATCAAAAATTGCCAGAGCAATTTTTTTTATTATTATTTTTTCTTTTTCCTTTTTTTTTTGAGTCAGCTCAGCAATCGCCAGAGCAACTCCCGCATAAAAAAATATGAAAAACGCATATAATGATTGGCTGTAGAGCAACAACAACAACAACAATATAATAGCCACATTGCTTTGGCCACGTAGCAGCAACAGCAAACAGGCAGCAAAACAGCAAACAGCAACAGCAGCAAAAAGTGGGAGGATGCAGTGAATTTTCTCCCTCGGCAAATTTTTTTTTTTTTTTGCAGCTTCTTGGCTGCCGTTTGCTTTGTTGCATGATTCTCTCTGTAGTTGTGTGGCAGCGACTGTCGGGGCCGTTTGCCTTTTTGGGGCCGTCAGGCATTCGCCTAAGCGGCAGGTTCCTGTCTACGTTGTCTGGACCTGGAGTCCAGCAACGAAGACGTTCACTGCATTTTTAAGCACGCTGCGCATAAAATAAAAGCAGATTGCAGCAAAGAGTCTCAACAGCAGCAGCATTAGCAACAAGAGTAGAAGTATCAGCAGCAGCAGCAGCAGCATTATTTGCCGCAGGCATTGGACGCGCGCGCATCTTTTTCTTCAATGAAACGAAATAAAAGTGCAGGATGCTTTGTTGTCCTGCCCATCGGAACAGCTTCTGCAGATACAGCAGCAGCAGCAGTTAATTTCAAGATCGGAACACAAGTAAAAAAATAACAAAAATGAAGCAGACGCAGCAACCCGAAGTGAAAATGCCAAAGCCGAGCTCGTAAACCCAAACCCAAAGCCAAAGCCCAAACCCAAAGCCCAAACCAAAGCCGAAACGCAAACCCTTGTGACTGGCAAACGTTTTGCCCTTTTGGGCTGCAATTGCTGTGGCAAAAGAAGCAACGAAGCAACGAAGATCTTGTGCGATAATGATGCAAGTTAATCATTAGCTTGGAACGTGTATTATGCGATTATTAGTTTGCAAGCGGCTCGAGGATTATGCGCTATGTGTACTACTATCAACAGCCACCAAACTCTTGACTGGTTTTCTCTTGTGGGCGTTTAACTCTTCTTCTTCTTCTTCATTTTTTTTTTGTTCTCTTTCTCTCTCCCTGGCAATTTTTAAGTAATTTTCAATTTCCGTTTGGCATATTCCCAAGCATTGCCTTTTGCTTTTTTGCTTGCAATGTTCTTGCAATGTTCACATTGCGTAATGCGATGCTCTGCAAGCTTTCTGAGCACATGTAGCAATTTGTCAACGTTGTATTTTATTTTTTTTTTTTAGCGACTGGCACTAGTTGAATTACGTAGGCAAATCTAAGGCTATGTAAGCAGCATTCGGCAACATGTTGCTGCAACATGTAAGATGTCAACGTTTTTTAAGAATCAATTGCCGCCCAACAGCAACAGCAACAGCAGCAGCATCAACAGGCAGCAGCAGCAATTCGATATTGTCGTTGTGGCTTTTGGCGTTGGTGTTGCTGTTGCTGAAGTTGCTATTGTTGTTGTTGCTGCTGTTACTGCTGTTAACCGCCTTCTGGCTGCCGTCTGTCAGCAACATGTTGCCGCTGGCTCTCCCCTAAGACTAAGTTATGGCCACACACATCGCACGGGGCGGCCTTGAAAACCAATCCCCGAGCACTACTACTACTACAATATATCGAAGAGTACTTTGAAAAAAATCATTGTAGAATTTAAATAAGCAGACACAAAAAAAAAACAACTTCAACAACAACAACAATAAAAAAAAACGCATACAGTGCAACACACATATTTTGCGAACTTTGCAATTGACGTGCAACATGATTTTGTAGGCGTGCAACATGCGCATGTGCAACAGCCGCAACTTTATCAGATTGCCGCAGTACTAAGACTGACTGAAGCTGCCTCAACAAAACTTTACTCTTTCTTTTTTTTGTTTTTTTTTTGCTTGTATTTAGTTTTATTTTTATTTTTATTCTTTTTTTTTTTGATTTTTTTGTTACTGTAACTTTGCCGCATGTGTTGTTGACTGTCAATTGTTTTGTGGGCGTTCAGCGGCAGCTAACTACGAATCGCATTATAGCATATACATACATATACATACATAATGCAGAGTTTGCTCTCGTCTTTCTAGAACTATATCAATGTCAACAGCATTATCACACTGCACTGTCAATATACGAAAAATCTACATAGAGTTTTACGTACAACAACATTGAGTGCAACAATACAATCAAGTGACAAGCACTTGCCAGCAATAAGCAGTTGGGCAGTAGCAACAACAGCAATAACAACAGCAACAACAACAACAACAACAACAACAACAATGTCAGACTAAGACAAATAAATGCGTGTTTCGACATGTCTGTTTGTGTTTGTGTGCGTATGTGACACTCGTTAACATGAAGTGAAACTGCGCGAAATGCGATATTTCACACGATTTATGCACGGACAATGACAAAAGTTGCAACTGCTAAAGGCAACGCCAGCAGCAACAGTAACTAGCAAAACCAGCAACATCAACAGCAACTAGCAACCAAAGGCAATAGTTGCCAGCAAACCTTTGCAGACCACACACATTGCTGGACCTTAACTATTGCTCGCCTCTCCCTGTAAATGTTGCCTACTGCAGTTGCTGCTGCTGTTACTGCTGCTAGGTAAGTTGCAGGTGCGCGGTAAATTGTTGCTTTAAGGCTATGTTGAACATGTTGCAGTTGCCAAGTAATTCTCATGAAAATCTTTTACTTTTATTTAGTATGTGAAAAACTTTGTCAAAGTGCATAAAGTCCAACTTAGTGTTACAGAAAATAATATCTATGATTATTATTATAATAATCTGATATATGCTCGAAAAATCATTTGGCAATATTCATTTAATCTCATTGCAATAAAACAATTCGAGTTTTTACTTTGTATACCCTTGCAGAGGTTTTATTAGAAGAAGTCTAGGAACTTGTAACAGACGTAAGAGATACGTGACAGATATCATAGAGTCAACCGACGGGTAGAAAAAAGAGATCAGAAACTTGGCATAAATGGAATATATTTCCCATAGCTGTATTTAAGTCGAAATTAGACTGATCCGATCACTATATGAATAATATATAGTAAACGCTCTAAAATTAATTTTTTCAATGCACAAATTTCTTGCTTGCTAAGTTCTACAATTGAAACTTAGAATTGGTATAATGACAACTTATAAATGCCACATACATTTGGTACAAGTAGGACCACTTTATCATATAGCTACCCTAGTATGAATGGGTAGCTATATAATATTATATGAAAAACTTATTAATTTACTTAGTTATATGTACGAAACTTACGAAATATAATTTTAGGAACGACTAATACTTATCAGTAAATTTTCATTCAAATTGTACAGCTACAATAGGAAAATTCAACTAAAAATTAACTTTATGCAGGATGAACTTTTAGCAGGGACTATAACGATTATAATTTTTATTGGCAAAAGTTACGAAATAATATTTTTAAATTTTAATTAATTTCTTGAATATAATTTTCAAAATAAATATCAAATATTATTATTCTTTTTCAATTTTTATTTAAAAATCAAGTTATAATTTTATTTTCAATTTTTAAATTAAAAAATTATTATTATCATTTTTAAATTAAAAACTTATGAAAATTTTTTTAAATTAAAAAATTATTAATTTTTTTTTTTTAAATTAAGAATTTATTACATTTTTATTTAAATGAAAAATGTATTAATTTTTTTTTTTGATTTGATTTTTAAATAAAAATTAAAAAAAAATGTGTATTTGAATTTTATTAATAAAATTAAATGTAATAAAATATTATTTTTAAAATAAAACATGGAATTAAAAATTTATACTTTTCAGTATTTTGCAGATAAAAAAAAAAATTTATTTGTATTTCCTTTTCGCCCTTCTCAGACTTTTTTTTTCAGCTTCAATTTTTTTTTTCCCGACACTTAGCTTAGACCACGAAAGGGTAATAAATCTTCGGTGAGTTGAATATAAAATTGTGTTTTTTTTTTTTTTGCTTATTTAGTTTCCTTTTTGCATGTTGCTAACAACATCAAACAGCAGCTGCAGCTAACGAATCTGGCTAACTGACTTTCTTGGCTAATTTGACAGCCAAGGCAGCTGTTGAATGATGTTGATGCTGATGTTTGCTGTTACTTGTGCTGCTGTTGCTGTTGCTGTTGCTGTTAATGTCGCTGTTGATGTTATGATGATGACTACTACAACATAGAGTTACCTGTTAAGATTTATGCATTGCCAATTGGCTATGCCAACATTTGACCATATACATAATTGAAATGTAATAAATTCTGTTGAGCTTTTCAAGCGCAATTAGCGCGTTTTGGCCAACAGCGACAATTGTTGACCATTTTCATGTTTTCTTGTTGGGTTATTAAATAAAATAATTTCATAGTTGGCAACACTTGTTATTGCTGCTGTTGTTGTTGTTCTTGTTATTATTGCCGTGGCAGTTACCATTGCCGGCATCACAAGCTGTAAAGTGCGAAATCAACACGCTTCATACCAACTATGAAATAGGCAGCAGAAAGAAAAACTATCAACAACGGATTCATATACAGTTCAAGCTTAATGTTCAATGTGTCCAGTGTCCAGTGTCCAGCTTCACTGTGTTAGTTGTCAACACAAATGGCAATCGGCGTTGATAAATTGTCGCTGCCTTGGGCCAATTATAACCGTCTTTGGCATTGGCCAATACATAGCTGTTGTTATTGCTACTGTTGTTGTTATTGTTGCCCCTTTCATCGTCCTCGTTGTGAGATTGCATGAGTTTATGCAGATCACAGATCGTATGTCTCGCCAGTTCCTGTTCGTCTCTTGCATATTGCAATTGAAGCCCCACAGTTGTGTGCTTCCTGCATCCGCAGCACGTGGGTGTTGAATGACCAACAATCGAAGTGCAACAAAAAAAAAAAATTATATATCTGTGCCTTGTAATCGGATACTTGCAACAAGAAGCAAGCAATTCATGCGCTGCTTTTTTTTTACCTCCCTTTGCACTTTACTCTTTATGCTCACTCATATGGTTAGATAATTGAAGCACCCGCAATCACGTTCTCATCGTCATCGTCGTTGTCGTTGTTGTCGTTGTCGACGTTGTCTTTTATGGCCTTCTGCCCAAAAAAGGCGCCAACTTTGCCCAGGTCACAATTGCCAAATAGGCCACGTGCTACAAATTGTTGCAACGAGAAGCAAAGGGAACAGAAGCTATTGCTGCTGCTGCTGCTGCTGCTGCTCCTTCTGCCGTTGCATGACAAAAAAGTGCACACCCTCGCACCTGAGGCTGAAATTAAAATCCCTGCCGTAAGACGATCTTTGGGTTCCCTTTTCTCAACTGTTTTCTGTTTTCTGCTTTCTGCTTTCTGATTTTTTTTTCCTTTTCCCTTTCTTATGTTCTGCCTCTGGTTCTCAGCTGTTCGACAATTCTAAATTCTGTTCCTCTTCGGTTTGCTTGGCGCGCGTTCTTTCTTGTGCATTATCATCATTATTATTATTGTTATTATTATGTTACGGCCCGGTGTGTTTCCCTTCCGCTTATACAATAACATCTAATTTCTGCTACCTACTTTGCCAGCAGCAGCAGCAGCAGTCGAAGCAGAAGCAGCATCATCAGCAGCAGCATCTTTGAGATTTGCTTTGATTTGTTGCTGCTGCAAAGGAAACACCCGCATGCCACATACAATGTAGCATTGTATTTTGTTGCGTATTTAGGTTTGACGCTAATGACATTTGCTGCGATCACTGAAGAAGTCGACAACGCGCATAAGCAACAAAAGCATCGCAGACGCAATATAGATAATATTGTGTACAAATCACAGATAAGCGTCGAGTGGAATATTCTATATCTTTTATTTTCTTTCAGAAATAATTGTTAAACTGAGCATATTGAACTTATACTGAGCCATGGAATATTTTCTTTTTGCAAAATAATATTATTTTTATACAGATAAATCATTTTTTTTTATTTTACGATAAATTCTAAGATATTATTTATAGACATAAGTTTGTAACGCTCCTTAGGAGGCGTCGAAAATTTAATTTTGACTGGAGCTTACAAGATTTCCTTTTAGTAATGACTTATACGATTCATATAAATTTCGTCCAAATTGGACTACTGTGTATATCATATAGTTGACATATGAACAATTGGCCGAAAATTTAAGAAAATAACTTTACTTTCTTGCTTTTATTATTATTTTTATAGTTTTTATTAATATTTTATTCTGTAATTTATATTTATAAATTTTTTTATTTTTATAAATTTTTATTATTTTTATAATTTTTTTATAGAAATAAGTTCTATAATTTTTTATATAATATTTATATAATTTTTTATTTTTATTGCTGTTTAATTTTGTATTTATTAAATTTTGAAATATAAATATAATTTTTTAAATTTGCAGCAACTGCATAAAAAATATTTTTGAAACTTCATTGATTTACTCTTTGAAATATAATAATATTTTGTATCTGGTTTATTAATTTAGTATAACTATTCCAATTATTATTTGTTATTTTCAAATGCTTAATATAAATATTAAAAATTGTTTAAATAATAAAAAAGATGATGAAAGATGTGCATGCACATAGAATATAGTAAAATATTATTTGTAGAAATATCTTTGATGTTCTTCAAGCAATATTTAATTATATATTACAGGTATTGATTGATTGATTTATAGATGTAATGCAATATTTTCATTTAAAAGCAATAAATATAAATGTTTAAATTCGTATAAATTTGAGAAAAATCAACTAATAAAAATTAGGAAAAAATATATTTATAGGTGATTTATTACAGACTTTAGTAAAGATTTTACGAAGATTTTTATTTATTTTATTTTATATAAATTTTAAAAGAATTTATATGATTATAGATTTGATAAAATTGTTTTTTTTTCTCTGACTTGTAGTTGATATTATTTAAAATTAATTATTTCAAAATATTGTTTGCTCAAATTTTAGGATATTGTCGTTGGAATTTTTGATTTGATTTTATTTGTATTGCTATGAAAAGATCTTCGCATTGAGTATAGTTCGATGGCATGCTGCTTAAATACAGATGACAAGGACCTCTTCAACTGCACTACTGACTACTACTGATTGCATTTTTGTTTTGTTTTTTTTTTTGTTTTTTGCACAAATTCCCCTAATTTCATGACAAGGCAACAGAGATTATTGACCTCTAAGCAAACAAGAACACAAACATATTGCAAATGCGGCATTCTTTATTTAAGACAGCAGCAGCATCAGGAGCAGCAGCAGCAGCAATGCCAGCTGTTGTCAGAAGGATCAACAAACAGAGTCTTGGCGCGCTGCAACAAACTCAGACATTGAGTGAAAGAGATAAAGAGTGAAAGGTAGAACGAGATAGAGTGTCACGCACTATTGAAATTACAGTAGGGGAAGAAAAACGTAAAGAAACAGCAGAAAGAAAAAAAAACAAAAGTTGAAAACAAATCTGAGGAACAGCTGAGGAAGGTGTGATCACTCAAAGGAAGCGCACGAGTCCGTGTCAACTGAAGGAAGTAAAATTTAAAAAATATCCTTTGCGGTTGCACACACACACACACACACACATACATACGCATAGCTAGACTGAGGTGTCAGAAATGTTGCAGCATCTGTGTGGCAGCCAATTACAAGAGCAATTAAATGCTTCTACAACTTACACAACTCGAACTATTAAATCAATTGATTGGCCAGAACAAGTGTCTGTCTGGTCTGTCTTTCTCTCTCTCTCTCTCTCTCTCTCTCTCTGTCTGTCTGCCAGTTGTATCTTGACATGCCACAGATCGACTAAGTTGCATGAAATGACATATGGGCGACGCCAACGCAAACGTATTGCGTGTGCAACCAACGGCCAGACGTTAAAAAACACAAAAAAAAAAAAAACTTGCAGAGAACCGTTAACGGGGTTAGAAAAAAAAGGCGGCAGCGCTACCGTTAGTTAAACAGAAGTCTGCAGAAAAATGTTTATCATTTCAACATGGCAAAAAATACAAAAAAAAAAGAAAAACAGAAAAACATTTAAAGAAATTCAAGCGAATTGGCACATTTTGCTTTTGCTTTATCATTTGTTTTTTTTTTTTGTTTTTGTTATTGTTTTTTTTTTTGTTTTTATTATTGTTGTTGCTCTGCTGTTAGTTGCTGTTGTAGTGGCTGTCGCTATGCCCCCGGGCACGCCCACTTAAATTGCGTGCTGAATGCTGAAAGCATTCATTTTAGAGAATGAAGCTCAGCTAAACTGATGTTGACTTGGTCTTGGTCTTGGTCTGTGACTTGAGATGCCACTGCGACTTTGCGATTTGCGACTGCGACTTGCGACTGCGACTGCGACTGCGACTACAATTAAATTTGCATTTGTATGAATTTTTGTTGCTGCTGTTGCTGCCGCGGGTGAAATACCATGGCATAGGAAACATTTATCACTGCGTGGCAGTGACCAACAGAAAACCACCGACAACACCACCACCACCACCGACAACGACACCGCCACCGCCATCTTCATAGCAGACAACGCACAATAAAACTAAAGCGCTTATAATTTCATATGAAATTCTTATGGACTTGAAAGTCCAACTTGTATTCTTGGACTGCGAGTAGTCGCAGTCGCAGTCGTAGTCGCAGTCAGAGTCGAAGTCGAAGTTGAAGTTCCAACTATTAGCCGGACATGCAATTGGCCAAGAGCAGCAAACGCAACGCAAGAACGCAGCAGCAGCAGCAGCAGCAGCAACAGCCAACTTAATCACAGGGTTGCCAGCTGAGTGGCCTAAACGAAAATGCTTAAATTTAATGACATAAATATACACGAGGCAAATGGAGAGTTGCACACTGTCGAGAGTTCAGGTCGAATTGAAGCTACAAGCTGCATGCTGCATGCCACAAGCTTTCAAACTTCAACTCAAAACTTCAAGTCGAAGTTTATGTCTTAAATTTTCAGTGGCCTATGGCGGGTGGTTTACCTCTATGTATATGTATGTACATATGTGTGTATGTGTGTGTATCTTCTTCTTCTTCTTGAGCTCAGCATTATTTATGTGCGATGTGGCAATTTCATTGTGCCGTATACAAAATGTAACTATAAATTCAGTCATATTTATCAATGTGTCACGCTGAAGCTGCATTCAGACTTTAGACTTAAGATTTCTTCAGCCTTCAACCTTTAACTGAAACTTCTTCTTCTTCTTCATCTTCTTCTTCTTTTGCCACAGCTGTCTGTGTCCATTTAGGGAAAACGTGTTTCATTTCTAGACACTTCACTTCAGTTCACTTCATTTCAGGTAGGCGAAGGGTGGCTACAACCCACCACCCCTTTCATTCTTTCTATAGTTTGAGTTTTTTTTTTTTTTTTCTTTTCGTTTCGTTTTCCGGAATCTTTTGCGCATTTAATGTGAAATCTTGTGCGACTGTTGCCGGGCCAGTTGTTTACTGTGGCTTCTTTTACTGCCTGCCGCCGCCACCGCCACCCCATAAGCAGCAGGATAGACCGGCTGCTCCTTTGACTGGGCTAGGCGACAATAGGAAATCTCCTTGCTTCCTTCCAAAAAATAAAATAAAACTTCTGCCACTTAAATGCGGCGCAAAAGCGGCGCATAGATAACGCAGCTGCGCATAGAAATTAAAAATTAGGCAACTTCTTTTGCGCAGTTACCTCAAATTGCCCTGGGACTGTCAGCTTATGTTTCATTCCATTTAATTTTTATATACACATATGTGTATATATATTTATCTTTTATTATTATTATATTTTGCCGGGAAATAGTTGCTTGTGAAAGAAAGCTTTGGCAAAAGGGGCAGCAAACAGCTGCAGCGAATATGAAAAGCTTTGTATTTGTGAAACTAATAAATTCTTCTTTGTGTATTTGCCTTTAGATCAGTCAAAGGGAGAAGAAGTAGCTGAAGAATAAGCAGCAGATAATGCAAGAATATAATGAAAGGCTAACAAATAGATTGTAACAGCTTATATATCTGTTATATATGAGTGAGAAAGAGATGGCAATATTAGGAATCTTAAGACTAGTTCCAGCAGCAGGGCAGTAAAATTATTTCGATTTATAAAGATATTTATATATATAATATATATTCTTTATGCAGCTCACTGCTTGCCGGCAGAGAACTATGTCAAATTTGATTAGCAGATCAAAAAGTTTAGTCGCAACCTAAATCGTTCAAGTTTCACAAGATTTAACGGAAATAGAGCAGATGAAAAAGTAGAAGTAGAAAACTTCTGCATTACATAGTACATGTATTTCCATAGAATTACAAACTGTATTTTCATTTTAAAAAATAAAAGATAATCAAAATAAAAATAAAAATAAAATGTGAAAGAAAGAGAACAAAAAAAAAAAAAAAAAAAAAACACTGCCCCCAACTTGTTAACCTATTTGTCAGTAGTAGTAGTAGTAGTAGTAGTAGCTGTAGCTTTGCTTACCGCCCGTTGGCAATTAATTCTTTTTCGTGCCAGAGTTTAGATCATATCAGCGAGCACTTTGCACTTCCTCTACAGCAACAACAGAAGTTAGTACAATACCGAAAACAACAGCAGCAATATGTTGAGGCTAGTGAGCAACATGAGCTTACTCAAAATCACGCGCACGCCTCAATCTTGCCAAGATCTTAGGGAAAAGAAGACAAATTTCAAATGATTTACCTACAGCGATGTCTACACGCGAATGAATGAATGAAATTAGTGAGGGAGTCAAGGAGGGGCAAAGGGCAATAAGGCAATAAGGCAACGGGGCAACGGGAGACTATCTACAAGAAAACTTTATTTCATTCACTAAACTTTTGTCTTAATGAAAGATCTGCCAAAAAAAAAAAAAAAAAAAATAAAAATAAAGAAGAAGCAGGAAAACGAAAAAAAAAGCAGAGAACTGAGCAGCAGCAACAGCAGCAGCAGCACTTGGCCAAGTGAGTGAAGGCCACCAGCAAAGTTAAAGTTTCGCATTAAAAACAACAAATGTTTAATGACATTGTTTTTGTTGTTGTTTCTGTTGCTGCTGTTGTAGCCAAAAGCCACTGGTGTTTGTTGAATTAATTGAATTTGTTGTTAGCTGTTTAGTTTTAGCCATTAAAGAAATGTATTTTAGCTTTTTTTTTGTTTTTTTTTAGGTGTGAGCAAGAAGCTGCCACACTGTGTAGGCAGCCAGCACTATTTTTTTGTCTTCTTCGTTTTTTTTTTTGCTTATTTTTTTGATTGGTTTAAAGTGTAATAAAGTGTAATAAATAATTTCCGCATGCGATCTTTGACTTCATCTTCATCGTCATCTTCATCAAAGTATCTTTTACTCAGTGTTTTTTTTTTTTTTTTTGTTGTGTTGCCATTTTCTAATCAAACTTACAACATCCGCCAAAGCTTGAAGCAGCAGCAACAGCAACAGCAATTGAATGTTGAGCATTTTCTCACGTCGCTTAAATGGCTTAATAACCGAATGCATTTGTGGCTTAACTTTAAGCGTTCGTAATCTTGGCCCCCTCTTGGCCCCCAGTCACTTCTCCCTCTCTCTTTCTTTCTCTTCACAATCATTTATTGCTGCCCGAGTTTACCTTCTCTTACGCCTTGACTTGGAATGCCCACGCAGCAGCAACGGCAGCAGTGGCAGCAGCAGCACTGTAGCCGCTTCCGGTCTGTGGTCTACGCCCCATCAATGGGCCAAGCAAAGCAAGTGAATGAATGAATGAGTGAAGACTTGTTCTTGTATTAGAAATGATCATAAAACTGCAATAACTGCGCCTGTTCAGCGCATTAAATTGATTTGATTGCTTTCAAAGCAAAAGCAAAAGAAAAAGAAGAAAAAAAATAAATAAAAACTTACACCCGCCCTGGGAAATAAAGCAACAAGATTCAACAGAAACTTAAAATTTGGTATTAGAATCAGAATAAGAATTGAAAACGAAAACCAAGTTGGTTTAGCAAAAAAAATAAAAAAAAAAAAAAATAATAATACTAACCGAAATACGCTACACTCTCGGGACTGGGCCAAAGAGATTTGTTATTACCACAGCACAGCAGAGCAGAGCAGAGCACAGGTTGCTGCTTTGTAATAAAAGCGTAGATATAGGCCGAATGTTTGAGGCTTTCGATGAAGCTGCTGATGATGATGATGATGATGATGAGACTAAAGACTGAAGATTGAAACTGAGTGACGGAGACTGCGACTGCGACTGCGACTGAAGACTTGTTGACTTGATGCGACTGATGGAGTTGCCTTGCTCTTACTTGTCGCATCCCAGTCGCGGGGCAATGTTTCCTCAGCTAGCCCGGCACATTTAGAGATTAACTGGTTTTATTGCCCGATTGGCTATAATATCTTTTATTTACGAGTCTTGAGCTAATTTGAATTTTCAACGTTTTCTTTTCTTTTTTTTTTTCTTTTTTGGCGCGTTTCGGCGGCTTAAAACTTCGACTATGACTTCCATTTCGATTTCGACTACATCATGTATGTTCGAGACTCGAGTTCGATTCGGCGGCATTAATATCAACAACAACAACAGCTTCGAACTTCTACAACTACTTGGAGTTCAGTTTTTTACCTTCCCATTTTGATTTCTATTGATTTTGTTTTGTATACGGCTAAGCTTTTGCTTGACCATCTCTCTCTCTCTCTCTCTCTCGATCTCGATGGTTTCTCAGTTCAGTTTAGTTTTTATTTTTTTTTTTCTCGATTTTTTTTTTTTTTTGGTATATGCTTTCCCACACTTTTACAGGTGAATGGGCAATCGCAGGCAATCTTAGTGTATGCGAGACTGCGAGTGTGTGTGTGTGTGTGTATGATTGTGATTGAGAAAGAGTTTTTATCGCATGATTGTTATATTTTATTATACGGCTTATACATATATTGAAATGCTTCAGTTTTCGACCGATTGGGCCGTCGTGTGTGTTTTGTATGTTAATCGTTTATGAGCTTAAGCTCAGTTCATTTTTTTTTTTTACTCTACTCTTCTTCTATTTTTTTTTTTTTTTTTTTTTTTTGGGACGTCAGGCTGTCTAAGCGACGGTCCCAATAGTTTAATTTTTATTTGAATGAACAGTTAATTTTATGCCAAAGTGGCAAAAGTCAACAGCAGCAGTAACGACAGCAGCAGCAACGACAGCAGCATCAGTAACGTCGCGACGTAAGCAATTTGGGAAGTAGCATTTACAGAGTTTCGTCTGCTTTGTGGGAGTTATTAGGCGTCTAAGACTTTAATGCGTGTTGTACAACAAAATTAAGCTGCTTTAATGTCTACGTTCTAGGCAACTTAATATAAATTATGCATTGACGTTGGTGTCTTCCACAACTTTGAGAGCAGGCACAACGAATGACTTAGACAACGAACTTGAATTTTTAAAAAGAATTCTTCGTCTTTCGTTTTCATATAATGTCTATAATGCTAATATGATGTTAGTCTTATACATATAAAAAAATAAAATTTGTCAGACTGGCAATATTATGAAAGAAAAGGAAATTTAAAGTGAAAAGCAATGATAATATTTTATATAATTTTATGACTATTTGCGTGATGCATGAAGTTAAATTAAGCATAAAAACGTTGCACTCATTAAATTCTATATAAGAAATGTCATAAAAAATATATATACGGAAACGTTTTAAAAGGATTGAAATCATTTTATTTTGCTTAAATCGATTTTGAATTATGCTGGAAAATTTGATTAAATTTCATTGAAAAAAAAAAAAAAACAAAATAATATGGAAAAATATGAAAACTCTTTCCGAGAAATGAAGCATAGCTAAGAAAAAAAAAAGAAAAGATATATGTATATACAGCCTGCAGCTGTATCAAATTTCACAGTTTTTTGCTGTAACTGTTTTAATTTCATTTTGCAGCAGCAACAATGATCTAGGATCATCTATTCATACTATCTGTATGATCTGTGTGACTCTACAGCTGCTTATGATAAATCATAAAAAAATACACACGCACACATACAGATGTAAGTGTGTGTTTTGGTGTCTTTGCAGTCGCCGGTTATCCGTGAGAATCAAAACTTTGAATGCGCATGCAAATTAGATTTTTTAATTGGCGCATAAAAGGCGGCGGCGACATCGTCGTCAACATCATCAGTAGCTAGCTGCCTGACTAGGGAGCCAGCCGGCAGCTAGCATCAGTTTGGTTTGGGTTCCAGGGCAGTGAAGTTGGTTGGGGGTTACAATAGCATTGCAGTTGACCCTCAGGCTGGGAATAGCGTGAAAAGCTAAGCTAAGAGTTGGGCTGAACTAAGCTATAAGCTAAGCTCAGTTGAACTGTTGGCGTCATCAAGGTGCTACAATGCCATTTGCTTTTATGGTTATTGCATTTGGTTGCCGTTTGCCGTTTGCTGTTGCATCAATGCAAATCAATGCGCCAAATTGTGGTTAACATTGGCGCAATGTTGGCGTTTTTAATTGAGAGTTTTTTTTTTTTTTTTGCGGCGGCCTCCAAGTTGAATTTCAATGTTTGTGAAAGCCAAGCGTAGAACGACACGTTGTGATGCGATGCAATGCAATGAGCGACGCGTCGCAATTTCCGACGCCCTCCCGCCGTGTATCGCTACAATGCCCTAGAGGGAAGGCGTCTTCGTCGCCGTCGTCGTCGTTGTTGGAAAGAATGAGCATCATTATAATTAAGGAAAAAGGAGCAGCATGACATGCGCAGCGGTATTATTCAGGTAAAGCTATTCAGGGGTGGCTTTCAAATGGGCCTGGGCCTCGATATATACTGTTGGGTTGCTGTTGCTTGACGGGCGGGCCGCGGGCGTCTTTGCTTTTGCTTTTTCACTTTTTGTTTGAGTAAAGTTTCAAAGACGTTAACTGTGATTTCAAAGATTATTATTGTATTATTTTCCCGCCAAAAGTTAGGGGGTTGCACGACAAGATCGCTGGCAAGATCAGCGGTGGTGGGTTGCACTCGGGTGGTGGTGGTGGTGGCGGGCCACGACAACGACAACAGCAACAGCAACGTCAACGACAACGACAACGATAGCAAAAACAACAGCAACAGGACTCGAGCCCAGAGGGTGATGACTTGCCCAACCGTGGGAAGATTTCCAACACAATGACGCTGCATCAAAACTAAAGGAATTTTTCTTACAGATTTCATGTCAAATATTATTGCAGCTGCGTACAAAAGATGCCAAAAAAAATTAAAGTTTTTTTTTTTTGCCATAAACAGTCGTCTGACATTTTTGTAGTTTGAGTCCTGCGGTGTTAATGTTTTTGTATTATTATTATTATTTTTGTTGTTGTTATTGTAAATGTTGGCATCAGTCATAACTTACAGCGTAGGCAATTTCAACATTAAATTGTACTTAAAAAATAAAAAAAAAACAGTCTGAGATTAACATAAAACAAGCTGATCGCACGATAAACTTGAGCTGACAACTTCATCAACAAATCAGCGACGCGCCGCCAACGCCAACGTTAAAGTAAATGTAATTTGTTGTTGTTGTTTCTGCTGCTGTTGCTGTTGCTGTCGTTGTGTTGGTTGATTCGTTGGTTGGCTAACTGAGCTCGCTTGGTCTTTGCTTCCAGACAGTCAAAGGCGTAAATAACGTATAACACTATCAGAATATTCGGTATATTCTCATTCGATATTATTAATGCTGCGAATACATATACATATGTATATGTTTACATATGTACATATATATTGGCAGTCAATTCGTAGCTTGTTGCGCTGCGCCACCTTCACACGTTCGCCAACGACGAGGCCTACACCATTTTGGTTTTATTTTATTTCGCGGCCTCGTCATCGTCAATATTGTCGTTGTCATAGTCGTTGTTGCTGTCGTTGTCGTCTCATTTCAATAAGTTATTGTTGTAGTTGTTTAACACCAATCAACCAATACACATACACAGAGAGGCACAGATACATACAGTCTAGTATCTATGTATATATCTGCATAGCTACACCTACAAACGGGCTGCTGCTGCTGCTGATGTTGCTGCTGTCCGTCAGCAGCAATACGAACAAATTTTTTGTACGAATCGCGTAAACGCGTTTTTGCGTTTCGTTTATTTTCCCTGCCCACAATTTACCAATACATGCAAACACTGTTTTGTTATTGGTGTCTTTGTGTGAGTAAATGCGCATATGTATTGGTGTTCTACTATTCGTTCATTCACAAAACATGCTCACTGCCTGAGTATGTGTGTGTGTGTGTGTGTGTATTTGTGTTTGTGTGCTTGGCATGCTTTTGGCTGGTCTCTGTTTCATTTTGGTCTTTGTTTTGTAAACACAGCACACACACACACACGCGCACAAAGTACTGAGCGTCGGCAGCAACGTCGTTCACTCACAGACATACACACACACACACATATATACAAGCATTGCTATAGAGAGAGCACGCGCTCAGCTCTCTAGCACGCTGCTGCTGTTGCTGCTACTGCTGCTGCATCGGCATTTCAAGTTCAGCGGCGCTCAACATTCACTGTTCGCCGTACGACGCTCGGCGCTGAAGTTGTTTGCCGGCATTTGCTTGTTGTATGTGTGTTTGTGAGAGAGCGAGCAGCAGTATTAATGTATGTGTGTGTGTGTGAGCATGTAGCGACAGAGCGAGAGAGTGACTCTCTATTTTTGTTTTGTTGTTGTGGGAGCGAATTCAGTTTTTATCCGTAGGAAATTTATCCGGCAATGATTTGTGATTTTCAGAATGAATTTTTATGAATCGTGTTTTGTGAATGTGAATGTATTTGGATTATACAAATTGATGTTGGTTTAGCAATAAATATAATATTATATTTTATTATTTTATAATATTTTTAATTAAATATTATATAAATATATATTATGATATAAATATTATTTCTTAATAATTTATTTATTTGATTATATTTGTATATATATTTTTGAGCCTAGTAAATAGAAAAAAATATTAAAAATATAAAAAATATATTTAGACTAAATTAAATAATAATTTTAAATAAATTAAAAAAAAAAAATTATTTTTCAAAATAAAAAGAGTAATAATAAAAATTGAACTTCTTTTATTTTAAATTAAAATACAATTTTTTGATATTACTGAATACTTTGAAGTTGTTTTCTGTCCATGTCAGAGTTTATTTAAATAAAGAAAAATTGAAATTAGCCTTGAAACTAATTTATTTTATTCTATTTGTTGTACTTTTTATTTTACTTTTTACTTAAAATAAAATATTAAAATTTTAATACTCTTATATACTTTATATATTTTATATAATTAACAAGAACTGTGTAAAAATTTGAATTTTTTTTTTTAATTTCAAATTGTAGCAACTAAATTATATTTCAATAATCATTGCAGAAAGCTTAGTTACATAAAGATAACATATACAATATTTATATTTTGTATTACATAAACTATGCCATAGGCTTTAGCAGTACACAGACACACATACACACACCCCCAACCACCACCTACACAGAGTTCAGCTCCATAGCCAATCCAACTCCAACGCTTGCTTCGGCAGCTCTAACACAGCTCCAAACAAAGCAGCAGCAACAACAATGGAAAAGTGGGAGGCGCCTATTTCGGAGCTCGCTTTTGCAAAAGCTAAAATGCAACGAAGTCTCCTCATTGGTATATAGTTTGAGCAATTAGAAACCCACGCAGCCATAAACAACAACAACAACAACAATAACAACAGCAACAACAACAGCAACTGCTGCTGCTGCTGCTGGTGGCTAGCGTGTGGGGGACAAAAGCAACAACAAATCAAGCAACGAACAGCAGCTGCCGCAGAGCAGTAAAAGCAACTCGGCAATTGCAACTATACCAACGCCAACACCGCAGCAATACCAACAACAACAACAACAACAACAACAGTAATAGCAACAACAGCAGCTAGCAGCAACAACATCAGCTGATATACGCGAAGTGAAGAGATAAAAATGCAAAAACAACTGCGACAAAAATCAGCAGGCAGCTTTTATGTTGTTTTGCACGTGCTGCATGGACTTAGGCTCTCTCTCCCACTGCTGGCGCTCTCTTTCTCTCTCGCACGCTCCACACGCTCGCTCAGTCGTCTCTCAGTCGGCTTTATCCGGCGAATGAGACGCCAACACACGCATACAAGCATATACAAACGTTGCGTTGGTGTTGCTGCTGCTGTGGCGGTTAAGTGTGTGTGACTGTGTGTGTGACGTCGACAGCAGCAGCAACTGCTGCGCCGTCGTCGTTGTCGTTGGTAGCCTATTCTACATAGAAAGGCCGCTGGCTGCGCCAGTGTCTTGCTGGGCAGTGTCGGTTCAGGTTCAACGTCAGAGCCCGCACGCGTTCGCTGTCGCCGAAGTAAAACGTTCAAAATTGTGTAGAGTAAAAAAAATCTTAAGCCCCGAAACGTTCTTGCCACAAAACCGAAGAAATTCGTCTCGCAAAATAAAAAAAAATCTCTTTCATTTCGGCTGGCCAAAAAAAAACTGTGTGTGCAATTGTTCTTACTGTCTATCTGTCTCCTCTAACAGCAACATTCAGTTACCACTGTCGCTGCATTCACATACATTCGCTCACAGTCTCTTGCTCTATCGCTCTCTCACTCTGTTGCTCTCGCTCTTGCTCTCTCTACTTGCTTATTGGTGGTGATTGTGTGAGTATTGGTAATGCAGCCGAAGTCAGCGAAGACGACGACGATGCCGACGATGACGACGACAGCGACGACGACGACGACGCGACGACGGGAAAATCTCTTTGCGTTGCAGTGAAAATTTTTTCGTACGTTTTCGTTATTTGATATTTGCACGTTGACGCGGCGACAACAAGAAAACGGTACACGGTAACGAAGTGTATAAGAAAAACACGCGTGCAACAATAACAATAGCAACAACAACAGCAACTTAAAAACATAACAATAATATATATACAAAACAAAAGCAACCGCAACAGCAACAAACAACAACAATAACCGTTAAATGTTAACACGCGTCTAATAATAAAAACAAAAAAAATAAAATTAAAAAAAAAAAATACAAATACAAATATAAATCGCATATGTATTGATATTCAAATCGCTTCACGCACGTCGCAACGCATTCTAACAATTCATTTATTTAGTCAACTTGCTCAACTACAACTACAACTACAAAAACAACAACAACTACTACAACTATAACTATAAATACAACTACAACTACAACTAAAATTAAAACTCATTTTAACTAAAACTCAAAACTCAAATTTATATTCAAATTCAAACTCAACTCAAATTCTAAAACTTAATTGTACCTAGCAACAAATCACAACAACAACAACAACAGCAACAACAACAATTTTTAAAGCTAATTCAATTTTTGCTCTCTCACTCAAAAACTAAAACTTGCCAAATTTTTTTTAAACAATATTTATATAAATAAAAAGTTATTAATACAAAATATTTTATAATAATCTAAATAAATTAAAATAAAAATATTTCAAAAAAATTTTTTAATAATAAAATAAAAGTATAAAGTGAATAAAGTCGCAATTGAAGTGTCTTAAAAAAAATAAAATAAATCTATATAAAAATCAAGAATCAAGAGAATATATATATATGTATATATGTGCAAGCCAGTAACAATTTGAAAGAAAAAAAAATAATTGCAATTGTTTTTAAACACAATTTAAAACAAAAACGCGGAACAGCGCAAAAGCAAAAAGTTAAAAAAAAAAGTTTGTGATATTTTTTATGATATTAGCAATTAAATTATACAAGCAAAAGGAATACAAATTAAATCATAATAATAATAATAAAAATAAATATTATTATTAAAAGTGTTTTGTGCTCAACAAGAACAACAACAACAATAACAAGAGGCAGCTGCCATTTATTGGATAATGCTTGGATAATGCTTGTCAAAAGCGCCCTAAATATTTAAGGTAAGTTTCATAAACAACAAAATTTTATATGTAGTTTTTTTTTCGCTGCTGCTTCTTCTTCATCTTCGATCTGTGTTTTTTAACAATTTTGCGTAGCGTGTTTTTTAATTTTTTGGTTTTTGCCGACGGCAACGTCTTTTAGGCTCAGGCGCCAGTCTCGTCGAATCGTTGAATTGTTGAATTTTTGTTGGTAAAGTTAACTCCTCAACTCAGCAGAAACGTTTGCTTGAAATGTGTCAAAAACTTATAGATCTAATTACAAAGTAAATTGCCTTTTATTGTTGCTGTTGTTGTTGTTGTTGTTATTATTGTTATTGTAGTATCCGCTTACAAGCCAAGTGCAATAAGCATTGCAACTGTAAAGTGCTGATAATCAGCGTAATATCAGATAACTGCGTTCAGTTTGATATATAGCTCAAACTATCGAATGAATGTCATGAATGATCTGGCAATAAATATACCATATATAAAAATTGTATATATAATACTAATACAAATAATAATAAAAACAATAATAATACATATAATAATAATATAATAATAAATATAAAGTATAATAAATATTAATAAAAATAATAATTATTTAAATAATATTAAGAATAATAATATAATAATAATGAAAATAATAATTATAATAAACATAATAATAAAAGTAATAAAAATATGTAAATAATTTAATAATGATAATAAAATAATAATGATAATAAAATAATAATAATATTATAATAAAAATAAAAATAATAAATAAAATAGAAATAATAAAAATAATAATAATTAAAATAAAAATAATAATAATAGTAAAAAATAATAATAATAATAATGAGTATTTTATTAGATAGAGTCGTAAGACATAGCATCTATATAGATAGTATAAGTTATAGTTTATTGAACAGCTGTCACTGATGTTGCAGTTGTTGATATTGCAACACCTACAACAAATTCGTTGGCCCCGACGGTACATGCTGATAAGACAGACTTATCGCTATCAATACCAGCCCCCCAAAGATGAGGTGACTGATGCTGCGACTGTCCCCGTTGTTGCTTATTTTAACTTGCGATTTGCTTTGACGTCAATGAAGAGCAACAACAATAACAGCAACAACAACAACAAAACATGAAGATCAACAACAACATTGTGTGGGGGGCCAGCAGCAAATTGACGCACAATGAATGCCATATAAATATGGCACAAATACAAGCATAACACATATACAAATACAAATAGAGTTGCATATATATAGAAAATATTTATATATATAGCTGCAACAGTAGCAGCAGCAGCAGCAACAGTAGCATAGTAAACCCTTGAATCTTGTATACAATTAATGCGAAAGACTTTTAATTGCCATCAAATGCCATAATAAAGTCACTGTGTGAATGTAAACTATTCCAATTGCATACACCTTGGGCATAAAAATGGGCAACATCAACGTTGCTAGTTGCTAGTAGCAGCTACATGCAGCTTGCTACTTGCAGCATGCTACTTGCTACTTGCAAACTTAGTTGAACAGTATGAAACTGACAAATTTGTATGCACGCGCTTCAAAAGTGCAATATTAATTAATTCCAGCAACAACTAAAACAGCAACAGCAACAGTAGCAGCAACAGCAACAGCAACAGCAGCAACATAAACAGTGACTGCAAATGTTGGCTGCTCTGTATGCGGCAGAAGTTGCTGCTTAGACTGGCAATTAAATTGTATGTCATTCATTGGTAATTTATACCATTTAAAGGCAGGCAACAGCAGCAGCCGCAGCAGCAGCAGAAACAGTAGCAACAGCAGTAGCAACAGCAGCATCAACAAACACTCTCGCTAGGACATGTTGCTGCTGTGATGCTAAAGTAAATGTTGCTGCTGTTATTGCTGCTGCTGTTACTGTTGCATTTTGGGGCAACACACATCATCACACCTGGCAATTAGCATGCGTGCGTGCCACAGTTTTGTTTAAGCAAAAAAAAAAAAAATAAAAATAAATAAATAAATAGAAAAAAAAAATTCTAATGCATTTTGCTTTTGGCTTTTGGTGGATTTTTTTTTTGCTGCTGCTGCTGCTGCTTAGCAATTTGATCGATCGTTCGCTTGTTTCAGCTGATCGTCGATAAATGCAACTTGCCATGAAAAGTGCAAGCCTTAAATGGACATTAAGCTATTGCACATTTCTCAATATGTCGAGATACGCGACTATACCAAGTGATGTTTTTTCTCTCTCTCTCTCTCTGTCTCTGTCTGTCTGTCTCTGTCGATGTCTGGCTTTATACGCACCGCGCCATATAAGACAACGCGTTGTCTGACAACAACGTCTGCCAGTGTGTCGTTGCAACTGTTTGGCATATAAAGTAGCTAAAGGCAAGACGAAAACGTCGACGACAACGACAACAACAAAAACAACAACAACGACGAAGACAACAGCAACATCCACAACAACGACGTCACCCGCACCACAAGCGACGCCATTTTAAAGTGGCTCAAAGTTTCGCTGCCGACAGCAAAAAACAAAAATTCCTTAGCCAATGTTGTGCCACCCTCGGTGCATTACATTGACATTTGTTGCATTGCAATTTGCATTTAAGGCAAAAATGTCAACTTACCATAACAGCAAATACGACTTTCAAATACACTAACTTTTGCTCTAGATTCGAAATTAATTTATGTAAAATCAATAAAGAATTTTTTCATTGAAACTGTTGAAACTTTAATAACAGACAGCAGCTTGAAGATTCTATGGCAGCTTTTTTTTTTTTTTAGCTGTTTATGGCACATCACGCCCCTTTTTTTGTTTTTTTAATGTTTGCTGTAGAAGAAGAAAGAGTATAAGAAAGTATTTCCAATAAGTTTGAGTGTTGGCAGAGTTTTATTTTTTTATTTTTATTTTTGTTTTTGTGTGTCGGTTCATTGGTTAATTTATTTCTGCCAGCTCAAAGCCTTAAATTAACAATTTTAATGCGACGAAATAACAAGGGACAACAACAAAAAAAAAAAAACAAGGAGGAAGAGGAAGAGGCAGAGGCAGAGGCAGAGGTAGAGGCAGAACAACAAAAGCGCGCATTGAAATTGAGACGTTGAGCAAAATAAAATGCACACAATAAAAAAAAAACACACACAAAACTGAAAAAAAAATACTTAAATATATATAAAATAAATTTACAAAATGAAACAAAAGCGTGTAACAGTACAACAACAACAATAACAACAACAATACGAAGAGAAAACAATTCGGAACGAAGCGAATATGTATAAAAAAAAAAAAAAAACCTAAGAACTGACAAAACTCTGAACTAAAGAATTTTTGTTAGTTGAAATAAAAAATAGAAAAATAAAAAAAAAAAAATTTCTGGCGCGTTAATTAACTTTAAACGATTGAAAACGAATTGATTTCGAGAAGCCATTTGATTTGGATTAGTTTTGCTTGCTTGCTTTTGTTGCCGAGGTTCAAGAGTCGAGTTCGAGTTGAGACCTTAAAACACACACACTTACACACACACTTATATATATATATATAGCTTAGTATATAAAGACTGAAATTAAAATTTAATCATCACGTGTGCGTTAAAAAAAAAAACAAAAAAAAAAGAAAAAAAGCGGCACAGACTGTCAGACTGTGAGTGAGACGACAAGACATTTTGTCTACCAACTAAAGTTGTTAATTAGAATGCGTTAAACAATAAAACAAAGAGAAGCCAATGCTATATAGAGTATACAGGGGGTGAACGGGGGGATCATCACAATATGGGGAGGGGGACACGTACCTATGATGCCTTTAAGCTATATAAGATGATATCAAAACTCAAGATGTTTGCGACACTTGCGAAGAGTTTAACACCTTGCGGCGTGGCGGGCATGATATTTGATAGCTGTCTTCATTTTGATTTGAAAGATTTGGGATTACGAATCTTGTGTGCGGTTGCGACGGGTGTTGGTGGCGGCATTTTGTTAGACATGCGTTGTTATCATGCATTTGATAAACGTTTTGTTTTTCATTAGTATGTCGCCCGCCGCACTATGAGCGCAACTTCAAGGCGGTTGGTTGCCAGCCAAAAAATAAATAAAAAAAAAAAATATCTTCGACTTGCTGCTGCTGATTCAGTTTCAAATGAATATAGATCACACCCCTTCAATTAGCAGATAGCGGCAAATTTTTCGACAATTTTTTTTTTTAATTGTAAGCCTGATTTTTTTTTTTTTTTAATTTTTTTGTTGATTTTATTTTACTTTTCTTATTTTTTTAAATTTTGTTTTTTTGTTATTTAAATTATCATTATTATTATTTGCTGTGGTTAACCGCTAAGAACGTGTGTAACTGTAGTGTAAATGTTCTTAGTTGTTCAGCAGCTTTTGTTGTTGTTGTTGTCAGTTGTTGATAAGCCAAGTGTGCGACTTACTACGTCAAAAAAAGCGTCGAGCAGCAGCAGGCGTTATCAGCGCGTTGTCATATAAATTTCAATACGAATATATACTATACTATATAATATATATATACTATATGGTAGATTATTTAATATGCATGGGCTGTTTTGGTTTTCTTAATGGGAAACCACACACAATATAAAAAAAAAACAAGCTAAAATAAAAATAAAAATTAATCGAAAACGAAACCAAAAAAAAAATAAAACAAAACAAAAATCAAATGAAAATAAAATAGAAATAAAAATAAACTTCGCTACGCTGATAAGCAAATATATCTCATAAAATACTTTGTGTGGATCACGACAAATAATTCACATGCGTTTTCTTCCGCCCCTCTCCGCCTCATCTGCTACTAGCTGAGCATATGGCAAAACGTGCCATGCGTTAGGGCACCTACAACATGCCAAGTACTTCAGCAACAGCAGCAGTAGCAGCAGTGAGAATAACAGCAACAGCAGCACCAGCGCCGCATTTGAAAACAATTTTGTTTTTTTTTTTTTCGATTTTAATTTTTTTTTTTTTTTTTTTTTTTAATCTCAAGTAGTTTCAATTAACGTCATTGGACTACATAGATTGCTGATTATGCGACGCATTTCGTGCGCGCTTTTAAATTAACATTAAAAACAAATATGAAAAAAAAAAATGAATAGAAAAAATATAAATAAAAATAAATGAATATTAATATGAAAAAAAAAATAGAAAAAAAATTATATTAAAAGATTATGAGATTGTGACCACCCACCAAACAAAAACAATAACAATAACAATAATAAAAAAAAAAAATAATAATAATAATGGAAATTATTATATGGGGAGGACTTGGAACTGGGGAACTGAGGAACTGAGGACTCGACATTCTGGTCAACTGCTAATCAATTTATAGAGACGACTTTCAATTTACGTCACAAATGGCGCATAGCAATTCATGAAATTTTTACAATTTATAGTTAATAAATAACTTTTGTTGTTGTGGAATTCTACAGCCGGAACACTTTGATAAGCGCATATATGATAAGTTAGTCCCACTGTGGACTAGTCAGTGGTTGTGGGTGGTGTGCAATGGCAATAGTCAAGGTAATTGTGTAGTGAAGTGTTGATAGTAAATTTTGTGCGGCATATCATGAGAGAGAGAGAGAGAGAGAGGGAGAGGGAGAGCACGAAGAAAGAGAAAGAGAGAGAGAGAGCAACATATTGCATAAAAGATCATAAACTGACTCATAATCTTAATGTGTCGAACGGCAAGCAGGCAGGCAAGTGGCAAATGGTAAGGGGCAAGGAGACAGACAAGCAGCTAGCGGCGGCGCTTCATTAGGCCAACATTTAAACCTGTTGCGCGCACGCAACTTTTGCCGCATTGCTCACTCAGTTTGTCTCAATGATTGTCTGTCTGTCTGATTGTCTGATTGTCTGTTCAACTGTCCATCTGTCTGTACGTACAGCTGTCCATTTGGTGCTTAGCACATGCAACTGTCTGCACTTAGCTCTTGCTGTCGCCAATTTGAATGTTGTATCCAACACACACACACACCCCCAACACGGCCCCCTCTCTCTCTCTGTCTTAAGCGGTTTGCTTACCCCTCACCCTACATTACTTATCTTATAGTTGGGCAAAGTCTGAAGTTTGTTCATTTTTCGGACCATGCCATGCTATGCCATGTCTTGCCATGCTATGCTATGCTATGCCATGCATAATATTTTAGTGCATTTTATAAGCACACAAATGCCTGTCGCATAAAAATTAATTGTAATGTTTGTTTATGCGCTCAGCAAAATGTTAAACAAGTTTTCTTGCTGCTCTCCGTACACACACGGGGCGTATGAGAAATGTGTAGAATAAAAAAAAAATAAATAAAAATATACAAAATATCAAAAAGATTTGCAAAGTTGGCAAAGCGTTGTAAGATATGAACAGCGGCAATATTAATGAAGTTATGAACAGATATCTTAAGCAGCAACAATATGTAGTAAAAGTTAAAAGGCAGACAGGCAGCGGCAGAGGTTTAGGTTTAAGACTTAACTCTCTTAGCGCAGCGCAATATCATTTGAACAGCTGTAAAAATTATTGATGTATTTTAATATTAGCTTAACGAATTTCTTATGACTCAATTTGTGCAGGTATGCATGAGTATGTGTGTGTGTGTCTGTGTGTGTGTGTGTGTGTGTGTGTCAAGCCTCCTACAATAAAAATGCACAAAAAAAATAAATCGCTCTGAAACTGTGCTGCTGCTGCTGATGTTGCTGGCGACTTCCTCAGCGTTAATTAAGTACATAAATCCTCGCAATTTCAACAGCTTTGAATTATAATTGTTTTTCTTGTTGTTGTAGCTGTTGTTGTTGTTGTTGTTGTTGTTTTTATTGTTTGTTTTGTAGCTTAACAAAACACTGCAGCTGCTTAATTTATGTAATTCTCATTGTTGTTGACATATTTGACTTTCCTTTGCCGCCTCCAAAAAAATACTGGCCTTGCTTTATTGTTGTTGTAGTTGTAGTTGTTGCTGTATTTTTTAAAGTCAGCGCACAAATGGCTGACAAAATAAAAAACAAAAATATCTTCATGCCAACAAATCCATTACAGTCAAGTGCGCGCCAACAACAGCAACAGCAACAACAACAACAACAATGAGAGAAAATAAAAGAGAAGAAAAAAAAAAATGCCAAACAAATAAATAAAAGTAAATGTGCGAGTGTGTATGTGTATGTGTGTGTGTGTGTGTGTTAACTTAAAAAAATTAACCGAAATTTTATTAGTATTTGCGCAAGCGCAGGCAATGCCAAGGTAAATATTTGACAGATACGACAGACTGACCGACCATAAGATCTTTGCCGAGCAGCATACAGCAAAATCGCTATGCGTTGCGATGCGTCGCTGCGTTTTGTCGTCAAAGAGTTAGCAGAGACACAACAGCTCATATATGCATGGATGTCTATGTGTGTGTGTGTGTGTGTGTGTGAGTGAGTGTGTGCTTGGAGTGGTCCATGACCAAATCTCTGTTTGTGTTTCGAGGCGGGCAAACCAAGCAAAAGGCAATTAGAGTTGACACTTTTGGTTTTGGCGGCGGTGAACGAGCGAACGAACGCGCGAATGGCTTGGAAAAAAAAAAAGGGTTGCTGTCCAGGCTTGGCTAAAAGACTGAAGATCATGCTAAGACTGTGTGTGAGCGAGAGAGAGAGAGAGAGAGAGATAGGGAATATTGCAGGCTTAAAGAAGTTGTCGCCGACTTGTGTCCAGTGTCCAGTGTCCAGTCAGTCAGCTTTGACGTTGCCCAGGGACAGTTTAATTTTCACTAGGCAATGGAGCACTTAAAAACCATTTTCACTTGAGACGTGACCGCTGTCGCTGCTGCTGTCGCTGCCTCTGTCGCTGCCTCTGCTGACGTTGTCGTTTATTTTTTTTTTTAAGTTCTCTTCTTGCCATTGTCATTGTTGTTGTTGTTGGTTTTCTAATGCTGCATTGTTTTTGTTATTGTTGTTGTTGTTGTTAGTGTTGCTAGACTGTTTGTTGACTGTTATTTATTATCAATATTGACGCAGCAACAACAGCAACAACAATAACAACAACATTAAATCTGTAAGAAATACCACGCAACATTGTAAACAAAATGTAAGCCGCTTTATTGTTGTTGTTGCTGTTGTTGCTGTTGTCATCTTCTAGACGCGCCTAAAACATCGAAACAACAAACCTGAGAAACTGTCACTAAGCTATTTTCGATATCGCGCTTCTCTTCTTTATTTTTTATTTTTTTTTTTTCTTATTATTATTTTCTTTGGCTTTTGATTTGCTGCTGCTGCTGTTGCTGTTACTGTTGCCGGGAACAATGATCGCGATGTGTTGCCTGCAACAGACAATGGGCCCAAAAGCAAAGGCAACTAATCATAAATTTGTCGCGCGATTATTTTACAGTTTTTGGCAGTCGCTTTTCAGAGACTGTTGCTGATGTTGTTGTTGTTGTTGTTGCTGTTGATATTTCAATATGATTAACATACTATATATATATATATATATATATTCCAACAATATTAAATTGAAACTAAACAGAACTGAACTCTCAACTCAACTTAACTGAACTGTAGAAGAAAAAGAAGTTAAAATAGAAATAGAAGCAGCAGCAGAAGCAGCAGCAGCTAAAAACTTGCTGCCTTTTGACTTGAGTTATGAGCTCAAGAAATGATTGGAAACGAGCGTCAAATGAATATGCAAATTATAGTTATTATTATTATTATGTTTATGTTTATGTTTATGCATATTTCTTATAAGATTTCCTATCTTTCGCTCTCTTGGCTTCAAAGCTCTAAGCTTCTAAGCTTTTTTTTATGCTTTTTGTCTATGTGTTGCCGTTGCCTTTGTGCACTAATTGTCGAAAGAAAAAGGCAAAAAAATGTTTTTTTTTTTTTTTAAATTTTAAATGCTGGCACGTGTTAATAAAATTAGCCAAAAAAAAAAAATAATAATAATTTTGAACAACAACAAGAAATGCGAACAAATTAAATAAACGGCAGTCAACAAGCAAAATCATTTTTTTTTTTTTTTTTTCATTTTTTATTTTTAAGGTATTTATGAATATTTACTTAGAGTTTTAAGTCTCTGAAATTGAAGTACAAGACGAAGTCACCCCAATAAAATCATTGACTGTTCAAGGGGCAAGAGATGAAGACAGAGACAGAAGAAGAGATAGAAAGAGAGGGAGAGAGAAAGGCAGCGAACGGCTTGCTATCTGACAGTGTGTGTGTGTGTGTGTGTGTGTTTGTGTGTGTGCGGCTGGTCACCACAGGAAAAGGGAAGCCTGTTGAGTGGCAAACTGATTTCCGTTGACAATTTATACAAAAAGCAATACGAAAAGCAACAACAACAACAATAACAACAAGAGCAACAAGAGCAGCAAGAGCAGCAAGAGCAACAAGCAGCAAGAAGAGAGAAAAAAAAGTAAAGTTTTAAATTCCAAGGCATACTCCGCGTTGTTTGTTTTTGTTGATTTGCTTGTAGAATTTGTAGCAACAACAAAAATGCATTGCAACAAAAAGAGAAAAAAAAAATACGACAAGAACTTGTGGCAACAGTTGAAACAAGGCGAAACACATTGACAAGCAACACGAGAAGAAGACTTAAGGGCATTGAAACGCTGCACAGAGTCAGAGTTTGCTTCTCACGCTCAATCGCCACAAAGGACACGCAGTATTTTTCACATTGCCACTAACCACAAATACACCCACAATGAAAGCCGCCGCTGCAGCGAGCTGTCGCTGTCTCTGTCGCCGTCACAGTGCAAGGCTATCATGACAGCTTAGCTTATATTGCCAATGTTAAATGCTTGACTTGCATTTACTATAAATTTTTGTTATTGATTTTTATAGACTTGAGATATGTATACCCCATTTTGCATTGAATGCAGTGCAGGGTATAATAATGTTAAGTCTTTGGTGGAAACTTCACTTGTCGCGTGGTTTTTAGACTTTTATTTTTTTTTATTATCGGCTTTTTGGCTCTTCGAGTCTTTGGCTGTTTGACTGCGGCTTTTGGCTTTGGCTTTTGGCTTTGACCAATAAAGTCTTATTATATACTCATCAATTCAGCAGCAGATAAAAGTCAAAAAACTTGAGATACGTTTGCTTCGATGTCGTCGTCGTCGTCGTCGTCGACGACGTTGTCGTCGAGCCAGCAGGCAGATAAATTATAATTAAAGCAGCCGCAGCCGCAGCAGCAGCAGACTAAACTTAAAGACGCTGATGCTGATGTTGATGCTGATGCCGTTGCCTGATGCCGTATGCTCTGCTCTGATGTCAGAGCGTATTTAAAATACGAGTAGAACAACCTGCATTTCAAACGCCGACGCCACACGACCAGCAGATAAACAAAACAAATAAACAGCAAACGGCAACAGAAACAGGAACGTAAAGCGCAAAGACAGCAACTAACCGAGGGGGAAGAGAAAAAAAAAAAAAAACAGATGAAGAGTAGAATACGAAGACGTCGCATAGAATTGAGCTTCACTCAGCCAAGTCAGCAGAAACACCTGTCAAACTGGTCCACAGCACAGAGCACAACACGCGAGAGGGCCCCAAAAAAAAAAAAAAAAATACATATATATAGCAAACGTTGAGCAGCAGGAGTAAGAATAATAATAACAACAACAATAGCAGCAGCGGCAGCAACTCAGCGTCTGTTTGTTTAATGACTTGCCAAGGAAGACGATGAAACAGTGATTTTTTTTTTTAATTTTTCATTTTTGGGGTGCTTGCAACGAAACGGATATGCAACGCAATGCTGCTTATTATACGCACAAAGCCACAACAGCAACTGCAATAGAAATTACTGACAGCCAATAATGTTGCATTAAAGCGACGACACTGATTAGCTCGTCGCAGTATTACTTTAATTTGTAACTTAAAAAAAAAAAAAATAAAAAACGGAAGTTATTATCTTTATCTTTACCTTTGCCTGTTGTTGCCTTACGTTGCAGTTCTGTGTCTGATTTGATTAGATGATGTTGCAGAATGTGTTGCATGCTAAGCCAATTATGTAAGATTCCGCTTGCAATGACTTTGTTCTTCTTTCTCTATCTCTCTCTCACAATCTCTCTCTCTCTCTCTCTGTCAACATTAAGCAGGAAATGCATTTAAAAAGTAAAAGTCAAAGACTTTTGCTTGAAAAGTTTTCGTAAATTTTCATTGTTTCATTGTTGAAAATCTTAGAGTTAACTTTTTAGTATCATTTGAGGCTGAAATTTGACTTGTTTCAATTAGCAGACATGCAACACAACACATGGCGCAGGGCACATGGCAAAATATAACTTTTATATTCAGCAAAAAGCTAACAACTTACTTGGCAGACAAAGCTACAGCTACAGATACATTTACAGCTACAGATACTTAGAGTGTAAGCCAACAGCGCTTACAATCGCGTCACAATCAAATTACAAAACTAATCGCATGCAAGCGAGCAGAAAATCAGCGACAACAACAGCAGCAGCAACAACAACAACATCAGCAACAGCAGCAGCAGCAAACAACAAAAAAGTAAGAAAAGTAAAACTACAACAAGTTCATGTCTATGCCAAGCGCCTGGTGTAGATTACTTGGCCAAAGTTGGCAGCAATTTCATGTTGCTGTTGTCGTTGCCATTGCTGTTGCTGTTGCTGTTGGGGGTGTTGAGTACAAAAAACAGAAAAAAAAAGTGAAAAGCTGCCACTTGCAAATTGCCCCAGGACACACAGAGAGGCCACAGAAGGTGATTGCTGCAAATGCAAAACAACTGCAATGCGTGCGTGTGGCAATAACAGCAACAATAACAGCAACAGCAACAGCAGCAGTAAGAAAAAAAACAGCTAGCAAAAGTTTTGCCGCCTTCGCTTTGGCTGCAGGAAATGACGCAGGAGCTGAACGAGGACAAACGTGGCATGTCTTGACAGTCGACAGGAAGTGCGCAAAATGCCACAACGTTACAAATGCAAAGTGGCTGGGGGGTAGGGTGGTTCATGCCACTATGCCACATTTATATATATATATACATATGTATATGTATAGACATTTATGCAGTGCAAGTTTACAACCGCATTGTGTAAAAGTATCTTTAAAGTTGCATGTTGCATGTTGCAATGCTTGTAAACAAGCTTGTCGCGTCGGCCTATAAAAATATTATTAAATTAAAAGTTGAGCGTTGAGTATAAACTGAAGCTGTTGTTGCCGTTGCCGTTGCCGTTGTCTCTGTGTCTTTCTTTTTTGCCTTGAAGGCGCTCATAGCAAAGGCGTGACTCCACCCACCAGGCTGCAACACCAGTAACTCAACCGAGCAAGCAAAACTTAGCAAAAGGCAATGCGCAAAAAAATGCAGCCTGTGCATAATTATGGAGTCATGACTGCTGCCAACGTGGCGATTGCAATGGCGATGGCGATGATGATGACGACGACGACGACGACGACAACGTTGAGGCTCTGACCAGCAGGCTGCCCGGTCATTAACTGCTGATGAGCCGTAGCTTTAGCTGTAGTTGTAGCTGTTGCTATTACTGCTGCTGCTGCTGCTGTTGCAGTGAGAAACAGTAGCCAATGCCATTTGGCGGCAGCTTCAACCTCTCCTGCTGCCTTTTGCTGTTGACTGCGCAGCATAAATAATTATTGGCAAT
Source organism: Zaprionus obscuricornis (assembly GCA_037044475.1). Lineage (NCBI taxonomy): Eukaryota > Metazoa > Arthropoda > Insecta > Diptera > Drosophilidae > Zaprionus > Zaprionus obscuricornis. The sequence continues at coordinate 38,955 of JBAMBR010003528.1, read as the reverse complement.
TGTCTGCAGGTGCAACAAGCAACAACAACAAGCAATTGCAACGGCTAGCTGCAACATAACTTTGCCTACTTTAATACTTATATTGTTGATATTGCACTGCAATTTAAGCATTTTTCACATTTCGAAGCGTAGCGCTCAAAAAACAAAAGACTTAAGCAACGAACTTGCTGCTGTCATTGCTGCGCTGTTAATTGAACAAAAGGGCAGCATGCAAAAATAATGAAAATAAAAGAAACGGCAAAAAAAATACAGCTGACAATTTCAGACTGCCAAAAAGAAAAATATAAGTTGACTTTTTTTTTTTGTTTTTAGCTCTGACATTATGCCTGCCGCCTGCCGCCAGTGGTCAGTGGTCAGTGGTCAGTGGCCACCCATGAGATTATTTTTAACTCTTTGCAGCTTAAATACATTCAAGTCCAATGGTAGGGACAAAGGGACGTTGAGACGTTCAGCCGCTGGGCATTGACGTTGTAAACGTCAAAACTGAAAAACCACTCAAAGTTTTCAAGCGGCAGCCAAAGGCAGCAGCAGCAGCGGCAGCAGCAACAGAAAGAAGAAAAAAAAATTATTAACTGACATTTTAATGATGATAATGATGATGCCGTTGACGTTGGCGGCGGTGGCGGTGACCGTTGTCGATGCTGCAACTGCGTCGGTGGCTAGACATAAAAATAAAGAGAAAGAGAGAAACAGAATGAGAAAAAAAACCCTTTCTGCCCCACCAAGGCGCAGGTAGAGAAAAATCATTATGTAGCTGCTGCTGCTGTTGTTGTTGTTGCTGCTGTTGTTGCTGCTTGTTTTGTTGATGTAAGCGGCGTGATTTTTATCAGTTGGAGCCGCTGTGTTTGCCCAAGTGGCGCCAGTTTTTATGTATTTTACTTGCCCAAAACAGAGACAAGAAGAAGAAAATATAAAAAATAAAAACGAATAAGAAAAATACACAAAAAAAAAATAAAAACGAAAGATTTAAAGAAAAGTTTTTAAAGACAGAGAGAAAAATGTTTTGTGCTTTGTGTGTGTGTGTGAAAAATTTTCAATTGCAAATTTTTCAAGTGTGCGCAAATCAATTGGCTATGAATTTTAATTGATTTTGTGGCAGACAGCAACAACAGCAACAGCAGCAGCAGCAGTAACAGCAGCAGCAGCAGCAGCGGCAGCGGCAACAAACTGCAGTTGAAAGTTGTATTTCATTTTATGTTTCGTTGCGCTTGTAAAAGGCTCGCGCTCAAATAAAGCATGAAAATAAGTTTTGCCTGCCACAAGACAAAATGAGCGAGCTAGCGAGAGAGTGTGAGAGAGATAGAGAGAGAGAGAGAGAACTGCAACTGCAGGCGAATTGTGGCTAATTTCAGTAATCTGTAAAGAATGCTGCAAAAGGCACCCACAATTCGCTGCAGAGACTGAATCTGAGTCGGAGACTGACACACAAAGACAGCTGGACAGTTGGACAAACAGACAGACAGACAGACAGAGAGAGAGAGAGAGAGATGAAGACAGAGAGACAGCATGCTGTCCAGACATATGTGCGTCTGTTTGCAACCTGCTTAATGTCATGCAGCGGCAACAACAACAACAGCAACAGCAATAGGAACATCAACAACAACAGCAACAGCAACAATCACAGACACAAGCAACTACAACGCACTGTCACTGTCATGCATCATCATCATTGCAGCTTGAACCAAAGCCGGTTGCTGCTGCTGCTGTTGCTTTTGCTCTTGCTGTTGCTGTGTTTGAAAATTATTGCATGTCCAGTCTGCAGTCCATGCACTGTAGTCTGCAGTCCACAGTCTGCTGTCTGCAGTCTTACAGTTGAAGCAGGAGTCAGCGTCAGACTCAGACTCAGTGTCGAGAAGATTTTAGGCTCAAAAGCAAATGCAAAAAAAAAAAATGTTGAGAAACTGAGAAGGCGAAACACTTGCAGCATTGGCATGGCCAGTGAGTGATGCGATTATCTGCAAGATTCGCTTATCTACGGTGATCCATCAGCTGTGTGGCACTGCACGGCACTCGCAAAATGTCAGTTGCATGTCTTTTTACCCTCCCTCCCTCACGATGCTGTTGCTGCTGCTGCTGCTGCGTGCAAAAATGCGTAGCCTGCGCGGGCGTCCGCCATATAAATTAGAATGTGCGTCGTTGTTATTCTTGCTGCTGCTGCTGCTGTTGCAGTCTTTGCAACTTTAACTTTTTTTTATATATAAAATTTTTTTTAGATTTTTTACTTTTTGCCGCTCCCACGGTCCAGCACCCGCTAGCATTGCTTGCGGTTGCTGTTGTTGCTGCTGTTGCCAGGAAGTTGCTGTTGGTACAGTAAACCACAGTGGGCCTGTCTTTTTTTTCTCTTTTTTTGTTGACTTTGATTGAAAGTTGACACAGCGAAGCGTTGAAAACCACATCCGCGGTGGGCAGCAGCAAAACTTGACAACAGCAGCAACAGCAGTAACAGCAATTGCTGCTGCTGCTTGTATGCAAATGCAATTAGTTTTTGATTAAGTTGCAGTCTGCCCAAAAAAAAAAATAATAAAAATAGTGAAAGAGAGAAAGAGTTAGTGAGAGAGAAAGAGAGAGAGAGAGAGAGGGAGAGAGTGTATAGTCTTCAGTTAACAATCTTTGAGCACTAAGCACTGAGCACTGAGCACTGGGCATCACCAAAGTACACTTAAGCGCAAAAGCAAAGCGACAGACCGTTAAATTGTTGCAATTACCAAAGCTAGCGTTGAATGTGCTGCTGTTGTTGCTGTTGCTGCTTTAGCTGCCGCCATATTTGAGCTGTGTTTGCTGCCGTGCAGCTGTAAAACAATATGCATAACAGTCGACCAGCCCCACCCCCCCATTCAGCACTAGCTGCATTGGTATGTGTGTGGGTGTGTGTCAGTCCATATAGCAATTGTTGTTGTTGTTGTTGTTGTTGTTGCTGTTGTTGCTTTTGTTGTTTGGGCCAATTGTTTAGCACGCGCTGCTAATTTTTATGCTGCTGCTGTTGCTACTATTGCCGCTGCAAGGCAGTCAGCAATTTTTAAGTTGCATGCACGCCTCGTTGATTGTAGTAGGTGGCCCGACTCTGACTCTGACTCTGACTGTGGCTGCAGCTCTGACTTGGACTAGTCTTAGCTTAGCTTTGGCCTGGTCTAACTTGGCACGGCCTGGTCTTGCCTGGCCTGGCCAGTAACCATTATTGCTATGTATTGCAGTTCGCAGGGTGACCATAGCCGCGCAATCATGCTAATAACAGCTTGTGTTGCTGCTGCTGCTGTTTGGTCAGTTGCAAGTTCTATGTGTGTAATTTATGCCTGCAGCTAATTGCATTTGAAAGTTTAACTGAAAAAGTCAAACGGTTTTCAGATATGCATAAAAAACAAAAAAAAACACAAAAACACAATGCAAGTTAAACGAGTGAAATGAAAATGCAGATTTTTTTTTTCTCACACACAGAATCTTTGAACTGATTTTCACTGCATAACAAAACACTTCTCCACAATACACACAGAGTCTCTCTTAAGAGTCTCTCTCACAGTCTCAATCGCAGTCTCCGCAAGCTCATTTGAAATTCCAATTTTCAATAACGCTCAATGATGTTTATCGGCAATGCTTTATTTTTTATTTTTGGTTTTTTTTTTAGCTATTTGTATTTTTGAGTAGGCGTTGTCCACAGCAAAAGCAACAACAGCAACAGCAACAACAACAACAACAATAATAATACAACAACAGCTACATAACTTTGCCTTGTACCAATTTACGCACATATAGATGCGCTGCTGGGCCAAGGTTCAGGGCAGGGCAAGGCAGCGCTAGGCAGCGCAAGGCAGTGCGAGACAACGCTGAGCGATGCTGAGCTGAGCTGAGGGCAGGGCTGGGCAGTTCAATGGCTAGATAACGCCATGGGAGCCGCCGTTCAGCTATATTGCGTGAGCTGCTGATGTTGCTGCTATCGATCGATGATGATGCTGTTGCCGCTGCTGTTGTTGTGGGTGCGCGATAAGCAAAGACACAGTACGAAACGCAAGTCAAAAGTTTATCAGCAGTTTGTGGCACCACACAGCACACTACAGAACACAGCTGCGACTGAAAATTCAAATGCTGAAAACTACAAAAAAAAAAAAAATATATATATATATATAAAGGAAAAAAAATAAATATACAGTGAAAAAAAAAATCGAACATTGAAAATTGTTGCGCTAATAAATTCATGTCGCTGCGTCGCTATGCGACAGCAAACGGCGGCTGGCTTTGGCTTTGTCTGTGGCTATAGCTGCAACATTGCTGAGATACATATGAAATGTTTAAGAAACAAGTTTTTTGTACGGGGCGGCATATTTGTTAAGGTCGCACAGCTGCGACTACAACAGCAACTGTTGCTGCGGTAGCCTTTTTTTTTTTTTTGTTATTTTTCATTCACATAAATAGCTGCTGTTCATGTGGCACATGGTTTTTTTTTTGCTGTTGCTGTTGTTGTTGTTATTATATTTTTTTTTGACTATTTGCACACCCGCATTGGCAGCACAACCGCAAACAACATGCTATGTTGCATGCCTAATTGCAACAGGTGGCAAATGCCAATGGCCAACAGAGTAACAGTAACAGTAACAGTAACTGTGTTGTGTTTGTGCGGTTACAAGGGTTGCATGTTGCCTTTGTTGCCATTGCTATTGCTGTTGCTTTTGCTGTTGCTGTCATTTGTAGCCACAGCAACATGTCACATTGCTGCCAGCAACAAGCCAATTAGCAGCAACAATAAACGTTTTCCAATTGTCAAAACACAATACAAAAAAACAACAAAAACAAAAATAATGCAAAATGCAAATGTAAAATGTAAAAAAAAAAAAAAAATGTCAGCTAAACATTTATTGACAATTTTGCTAAATGATTAGCAAATAAATAATAATAATAATAATACACATTAAAACAATTGACCAAAAAAGGCAACAACAGCAATATCAGCAGTAATAGCAACAGCAGCAAGTCAATATCATTCATAGCTGGCAATTTATGTTGTCACTTGGGCATCAGCGGCATTTGATTGGTCTTTGATTTGTTGCTACTGCAGCACACAAATAATTAATGACTTAAATATTATAATTTATTTCAACTTGGCCAACGATCATTAATCAGACATGTAAAAATTGACTCTGGATTATTTGCGTTTTGCTGCCGGATCAGCAGACCTTCCCCTCTGCCTACTTTTTTTTATCTTTTTCTCTATGCCTTTGCCTTTACCTTTACCTTTGCCTTTACCTTTACCTCAGTCTTTCCCTTTTGCCTCTTACACTTTCTTTACCTTTACGTTTGCCTTCTACATTTATCTCTTCTCTTTCTACGCTGCCGCAGCACAGCCACCGTATTGGGGGCTGTTGTCACGCCCCACTAATTGGTCAGCAAAACGTTCAATTCGAAACTTTTTTTGGGCTTCATCCTCTGCTTCTTTATTTTTACTGCCTATTTTTGTGGGTGGCAACGCGCTTTGGTTTTCTACTAATTTTTGCATTTATTACCCAACACTCAATCAATCAATGTCGTTCAATTCCAGTTACAGTTTCAAGCAGTTGGCAACTTTCTGGCCCATAACATAGAAATGTTGCAATAAACGCTTGGCAACATAGCAACATGTTGCATAAAGTTATGCAAATATTATTTATAAATAAAGAAAACAAATTCATAAATTGATCAGCTAAAAAAAAAAAATAAATAAAACTAAAGACACGCAGTCTGAAAAATAAAACGAAAAACAGTCGCAAAAAAAAAATAGAAAAATCATTTAAAAAAAAAATCATAAAAATGTTCGGTAAATATTTTAGATAGCGTTATGTCTATGTGTGTGTCTGTGTGTGTGTGTGTGTGAGGCATTAATATTTATATATATTTTGTAGAACTAGTCACTGGCTTGATTAATGATGTTTGATCAGTTTTGACTTTGCTGTTGCTTTAATTACTGCGGCAATTAGCAGCTAAATGTAAACGCAACAGACTTTTTTTTTCTATTTTTTTTTTTGGAGCGTATTTTTTATTTTTTTTTGTTTTTGTTTTTCACAATTTGTTGTCATAGGCATCTTCAACAAAAATGTTAACACATTTTCATGCCACATGTGTCAAAAGAGAGTGCAAGAGAGAGGAAGAGGGAAAGGGAGATATATAATATAAGTCTGTACAATTTATTATACATTTATATTTGTCTGTATGTAAATAGAGCTGCTTCATAAAGTGCCTCATAAAATGTAGTTGTAAAATTCAAACTTCAACTTCAACATAATGCGAAAGTTTCTAGAAAGTTTTTGTTTTGTATATTTTTTTTTTTTGGCTAGTCTTTTATAGCAAAACATTTTTATAGTTCAGCTTAAATTACGCTTGTAAATGATACGTTACGTTAATAAACTTGAACATTTTTTTTTTTCATTTTGTTTCCTTACAGAATATGTCAGAGTCCAACGGCATAGTGACAACATCCTAACTTAAACGAGGTAAGCTTACAAATATATTTATACACACACACACACATACACATATATATATATATATATATATATGATATATACATAGAAAAATTTGCTAGTTTTGTTAGTTACTTATATATTGTATTGAGACTTGCAACAGCAACAGCTGTGTATATTTTCATTTTTGGCTGACAATGGCAACCCTGGCCTGGCCATGCATGGCAACCTTCAAGCGAGCATATATAAAAACAATAACAACAACAAGTGAAACGCATTTTAAATTTAATGCGTACGTTGCAGTAGGACGAATGAGATTGACAAAGAAAGAACAGAGTAGACAGTGTAGAAGATAGAGAAGTGCGAGAGAAGGAGAAGGGGAGGCAGCAGTAGTAGAATGAGAGGCATTCACATTCGTATCGATCATGTGCGCCTGTCCAGCTTGCAACATTCAAGTGTCGTCTTGTGTTTCGCATGAATTTCGCATCAACTGGCAACAGTGTCTCGGTCTGCCAGCAGTCTGAGACTATATGTATGTATGTATGTCTGGGGCAGAGCTTTCAAGTTGCGGGCGTTGCACGGCGGGCGACCTTCTAAGTCGGCCGCTCGCTCGCTCGCATGCTCGCTAAGGAATTGCAACTGCCATTGAAAATGAGTGAAGTTGAACATTTTAGACAGATTGCCAAGTTTTTGTCATAAAAACGCAGCAAGTTCGCAACATTGCAGCATTGCAGCAGTGTAGTGCTGTAGCGTTGCAGCTGAAACAGTCCAATGTTGCTGCTGCTTTTTGAAGATTAATTGCTTGCGACAGTTTTGCGTTGCGATGATGGCGATGGCCAACGATGGCGGCGTTCAAAAAAAAAAACTACAACTGCAACTACAGCAGCTGCAGCCCCGTGCTGCTGGCCATAAAATATTGGCATTTTGTGGTTGAAAATTAACATGACGTCAGTGCAATAGTGCAACGGTGCAACATTGCAACAAGACGTTGCCAATTGCCAATTGCTATTTTTTTTCAACGTTTATGCTTTTTTTTTGTTTTAGCTTTTTGGCTTAGAGTGCGACCTTTGACTGCATAAGCGATTAAGGCCGCAACAGCAACTACAGCAGCTACAACAACAACAACAACAACTACAACTTAATCTTATACGTTGACTGCGTTTAGCTGTTGTTTCTTTTTTTTTTTTGGTGTTTTTTGTTTTTTTTTCTTGTTGGCCGACAGCTAATTTTTAATTTATTTGTTGAAATTTCTTTTGACACGCCCCAACAAAAGCGACGCGCTTTCGGTGTCATCACATTGGTTGCTGCTTTCTTGCTGTTGCTCTTGCTGTTGTTTGTATTTAATTTTAAACATTTTTCATTTTTTTTGCAACTGTTTTTTTTTTTGTTTTTTTACAAGTTAAGTTGTGGCTTTTATTTTTTTTTTTCTGTTGTCGTCGTTTTTGGTCGCTTTTATTCATAAAATGTATCTCGAAAACTGAAATACAGCTTAATTAACAAAAAATCGAAAGAAAACCTACAGCAGCTGAGCAAGTTGAGCGCAGTTCCATTCATACATTCACACCATTCAGACACCATTCAGTTTTATTATTATTCAATTTAAATTCACAAGTGATATTCAGTCAGTTACGTTGTCAGTATCGTTCAGATTTATGATCGATCAATTTGTCAAATAATATTATTCTTCTTCTTCATAATTGAGTGAGTAAAAGTTACTGTTCAAAACAATCGCAGTATTAATAATGTGTGCAACTGTAAAAGCAACGAAAAAAAAAAAAAAAAACAAAAGCATAAACAACAAGACAAACAAATAAGTCTAACAACAGTCAGAAATGAAAATCAATTAACACCTGCAAAATGTTGATACAATCGATCAGAGTTGAATGCGAAGCAGGCAAACGATCAGCAGGAGCTGACACGAGCTGCATAAATTATATATCTTTCGCTTTATGTTCTTTTCATTGGCAATCAGTAAACACAACAACTTTCAAATTAACATATCAAACACAACATAATTGCGCGATAATAACCAAAATAACATAAAAACAAACACCAAAAAACAAAACAAGAAAGATCAAAAATCTTCTCTAAGCTAAGCCGAAAATTTAATACACTTGTAAGTCTCAGAGAGTTTTTTTTTTTTTTATATACATAAATATAATTTGTACTATGGCAGCTAAGTATTATAGTTTTCCTATGTGTAAATTTTAATTGCATCGCTTGCAAGCCAAAGAATTTTTCATAGCAAAAATTCAATTTTTAGGCGATCCTTCATATGGCAGCTATATGATTTAGTGCTCAGATTTCAACCAAACTTGACAAACATCTGTTAATCATTACTACAACTAAATTCTATAAATTTTGGCTAAATTTCTAAGCAAACCAAGAATTTTTTCATACAAAAACTCAATTTTCCACAGACCCTTTCTATGGCAGCTGTATAAAATAGTGCTCCGATTTTATCCAAACTTGGCAGACATTTCTTAGTTATAACTCTGACTAAATTCTGCAAGTTTCAATTGCTTAGCTCAAAATATATTCAAGTGTTTCAAACAAAATCTCAATTTTCAAGTGATCCTGTCTATGGCAGCTATATGATATAGTGCTTCGATTTTAACCAAAATTAACAGACATCTGTTAATCACTACTAAAACAAAATCCTGAAAATTAAAACTGAATTTCCAAGCAAACAAAAAATTTTTTCAAACAAAAAACTGAACTTTCCACGGATCCTTCCTATGGCAGCTATATGATATAGTGCTCTGATTTCAACCAAACTTGTCAGACATTTGTTAATCACTGCTAAAACTAAATCTTGTCAGTTTAAGCTATATATATAAAATAGTATAGCCCATAATAAAATTTAACCTCTGCAAGTGTATAAAAATCGAGAAGAAAAAAAAAGTGAAACCAGTTTTTCCTACGCTATAACTTTATGATATATTGCACTAATGATTAGAAAAATAGTTTAACATATTTATATTTCACATTTTCACACACATCCTTAACAATTAAGCTTAACATTTCAATTATTTCAACAAATTTAATTGCAATTTAAAAAAAAAAAAAAAAAAAAAGTCGAAAAAATAATTTAGCATTTAATATGCAAAAGAGAAGAAGAGTGAACGAATTTCTTTTACGCTTTTGATGCCTGACGCTTGTGGAAAGCAACTTGGCAGTGTGCAGTGTGGAACGTGCAAGAAAACAGCAGGCTGCCCTGCTGTTGCTAACAGTTGTAATGCAAAGTGACAGCGACAGCAAGTTGTAGGCAATCAAAATGCAGCGTAAAACATGTGCAACTTGCCATAGTTAGGAATATGCGTTGAATGTTGTTGTTGTTGTTATTGTTGTTGCACAGTTCTACACCTGGCAGGGGCATAAGAAAACTGGCAAAAAGGCAAATTGAAAGAACTTGTTGCCTGTTGTTGGTTGCTGTTGTGTTTGCCTGCTGCACGCAGTTGTCGACAAGCAAATTGAAAGCTTTAGCTTTGCACTTGCTTTTGTGGTTAAAAGCAAATACGCCACAGACAACAACAACAGCAACAACAACAATAACAATAATAACAGCAACAGCAACACCAAGCAACACAAAGTGTCAGTGCACGCTTGTGGTGCACTTGGTGGTGCCTGTTGGTGGTTACAACTATTGATTACAACTTGCCAATCGCTGAGTCTCACATTACCCAATACAGCAACAACAACAGCAAGAGTCAAGCAAGGGGCAACAGGCAGCAATAACAGCTACATAAGCGACGGCGACCTCGATGCGGGTGTTGCAGACAGGCGCAGACAGGCACCAATAGCAACAACAACAACAACAACAACAACAACAACAACAACAGCAACAGCAGCAACAACAACAGCCTCGAATGGAGTCTGTAATTAATGCGGGAGCCTGTGCTGACATTTTGAGAAATTTATTGCTTCAAGTGGATTTATAGTCTGCGACATTTTATAGTTTTGCCTTTCGGTCGTTTCGATCGATCGACTGTATAATGTTGCCAGCAACATGTTGCTGCTGTTGGTGGGAACTGCAACGGCAGCAATAGCAGCAGCAGCAGTAAGAGCAACCCTTTAATGCGCATCATGTGCGCGCGCGCATATATAATTTGGCTACCCGATAATGATCGCCCTTTGGCATAATAAATTTACAGCAATACCGCAAAACGCAAACGCATAACGTTGGGGGCAACTTTCAAGCTTTCAACTTAAAAGTTGTTGGCGGTGTTGGCGTCGCCGTCGCCGTCTTCTTCTTTTTTTTTTTTTGTTATTTATTTCATGAACTCATCCTTTAAAAGTTGTACACACACACACACACACACACACAGAGAGCTCGGAGTACCAGGTAATATCAACGTGTATCTGTTGCTTGCAATCTATATTAATTTTTGCAGACTGAATATATGAGTATCAAGCATGAGAATAAATATGAGTATATGAATATATGAGTATATGAATGTATGAGTGCACAGTCACGCTGCACTTTCATAAATGCCAAAAATTTCACCTGCTTTCACAAAGATGATTAAAAATAAATATGCAGCGACGTCGACTGCCCCGAAAACGAGTGCAATTCTGTGGCAGTGTAACTTTGCGATTGCAACAGCGACGTTGACTGAAACTGAGACTGTAGCTGAAGCTGAAGCTAAAACTGAAACTGCCGCCCCACTGCATGATATACGATAATTTCGTTCTGATAATGTGACGGACAAGCGAACAGTGCTGCCACAGCGCTGCCACATCTGACCCAGATGGCAATGCGTGAGTGTTGAGCCAAAAATCGTTTAAGGCTAATTGCAAAGATCGCTTTCGGTTGATAAACGAGCAAACGGACAGACACAGACTCGATCATCATCATGTATAACGTACGTGCTGGCAGGGCTGGGGGAGGGGGAGTGACCATAGGGCAGGGCAGGCAAGGCAGGCAGAGAGCAGTAGTACGGTAGAGTGTAAGGGTTAGGCTGAGTATTACAATACAATTCTTGGGGGGCAGGGTGAAACGATTCAGCGAGAGGAATTGTAGTCGCCTCTCGGCGATGACCCAAAACCTTTACAAGCAAAAACAAAAACAAAAAAAAACCTAAAAAAAAAAAAACTAAAAAAAAACTAAAAACAACAAACAAAAATAAAATATAAAAAAAAAAATACCAAAAGCTCAGCTAAACAAATACGATGCGCGTAGTTAATGATGATTGCTGGCCCCCAAAGGTTAAAATTAAATAATTTTCAAGTCCGCTGCCAAGTCTCGTCAGTGGCAGCAGCAAAAGCAACAGCAACAGCAGCAGCAGCAGAAATCTTCAAAATGGCGGGCGTTTCATTTCAAGCAAAAGTAAAGCTAAACCAAGCAAAACATTCATTCATTCATTTGCCTAGCTATATAATTAGCATGAAATGAGTAGAATTTTAAGATTTTTAGTTAAATATTTCAAGACTCTTTTTTTTTCGCTTGTGGCATTGTTTTTTTTTTTTTGGTTTTTGGTCTATGTTAATTTTTTGGCGCTTTGGCAATTAAGCAGAAAATCGTGTAGCTAATTATGATAAACATTTGAAAATGAAGTAGTAGTAAGAGGCGGCGGCGAAGGCGGAGAAGCAACAGCAACAGCAGCAGCAGCAGAACAAATGCAAAAGAAATATGTTTAAAAAATAAACAGCAACAGGAAGTGGAAGGTCAATCATACAGTAAAAAAACAAAAAAAAAAAAAAACTGATGAGAAACTTTAAATAATTTGAAGAAGCTTTTGATCAACAAATAGTAAGAGAGAAGCTAGAGTCGCTGTAATAACACTAGAAGAACAGAATGAGAGAAGAACAGTTCTACAAATTTCACTTCAAAAATTTCCCAAATATATTTCATAAAATATTTCCCAAATGGGTAAAGTCTATAGATCTACGTCTACAAACAGACAGAGAAACAGAAAGACTGTGGCACAAATTTCCCATATATCTTTGCCTACAAATACATAGAAATTTAAGGACAGTTGCACAAATTTCCTTTTGAAAAATTTCCCACATACAAGTATGTATATTTACAATGGGCATAGAGTATAATAAGCCATAGTTTATATAGTTTAGCTCTAAGCCTACAAATAGACAGAAAAACTGAAGGACAGTGGCACAAATTTCACTTTTTTTTTCTATACATGTACAATGGGCAATTGCAATTGCTAATAAATGTGTGGCACTTCTTAAGCGCAGCGCAGACTTTAGTCTTCAAGCATGAATCATCTCTTGCATAGTTTCAACTTCTATATATATATATATATATATAGATATTTTTTGTGAGAGTACATTTATGAGTCGTTTAACAGGCTTAGTTTCATAGACATGTTTTTCATAGTATGCGTGTGTGTGTGTGTGTGTGTGTTTAACCGGTTTTACGTCGCAAGTTGATTTAACCCTGTTGCCAACATTGGAAGCAGCTCCTTTGGCCCATTTTATGCTCATTTGGTCGACCGCAGGCGCCGCACCATGCCGTGCCGTGCCATGCCATGCCATGCCGCGTTGCAGTTGCTACACTTGCTGCAAGTTGCTTGTCGATAAGGCGGCAATGGTTTAATTTACCTCAAGATGCCGAACAAAAAGCTAAACAAAAAATAAAAAAAAAATGAAATAAAAATAAAAACAAAAACTGCAATGGCAGCAGATGACGACAGGATCGTTGGGCCCAGCCCACGTGCAACTGCAACTTGCAACGCGCAACTTGCAACTTCAGCCCAGAACAAAAAAACAAATGTGCCTGTATATCGTAACTAAATTGACTTTGATCACGCGATCCCCCGGCCTGGCCTTTGTGGCAAACGGAAGTATGCTAAGCAACTTGTTGCTGCCGCGCCGGCAACATCCAGCAGCAGCAGCAACGGCAGCTGAAGGTGTATATTGCAAAAATAATTACATTTGATTGTAAAAGGCCAGCGTCTAGGCCGTCGAGTCGGCGATCTTAGAGTTGGACGAGCATGCGGACATGGGGAGCCGGGCACGGACACGTTGCTGCAGTTGAAGTTGGGTTTGCCAAAAGAAAAATGTGCAACATGATTGCAGTTTACAATGCTGCCGAGTCGAGAGGCAATACCGGCAGCAGCAGCAACAGCAACAGCAGCAACAGCAGCAGCAGAAAACCAACAGATAAAATGCATTTACAATTGAATTTGAATGTAATTTTATTTAAGCTGCGGTCAGCCAGGGGCACAAGTATGTGCGAGTGTGTCTGTGTGTGTGTGTGTGTGTGTGTGTGTGTGTTGCTGCTGTTGTTGTTGTTGTTATTTGTGCTTTGTGCTTTGGGTGTTGCTGTGGCACGGCAGCAACAATTGGCCAAGTGGCAGGAAATTGCCATTATCTGGCATTATCCACTTGTGCAACGGTAGCAGCAAACAGCAGTAGCAGTAGCAGCAGTAGTTGCAGTAGCTAAAGCTTTAGCAGGCGGCGTAGGTTGCACGTCAATCTCTGGCCGAGATCAGAGGTTTCAATGATCCTCTTAATTAATGACACTAAAATAGCAGCAACAGCAACAACAACAGCAACAACAACAACAACAACAGCAACTAACAAACAATTAGCATATCGTTAACTCGCATATTGACGTCAAATTTGGTCTGACATTTAATGAGCAGCAAGAAAAAAAAAACAAATGAAAAATAATATTAAAAAAAAAATAAGCAATTCTCGTAGCCGTAGTCTAAATTACGGTGATCATTTTAATTGCAATGCGCCAAGTTAAAGTCAACGGCAAAAGCAAACAGCGCAAAAAGCCAAAAGCCAAAGCAAAAGCCGGCTTTGGCTTCCAAGCTAACGCTCAATTACGACTGCGACAAAGACAGATAGTGTCGCTCTATCTCGCTCTGGCTCTTACTTTGCATTTGAAAATCAATTTAAGAAAGAGAAAAAAAAAGCTTCAGCTAACAAGCTTCAGCTTAGCTTAACAAAGCTTGCGCTGGAATGGGGCGTGTTCAATGAGCATTGCAACATGTTGCTTATGCTGCCTTACATAGTTATTTGCTGCTGCTGCTGCTTGTTGTTGCTGTTGTTGCTGTTGCTTTTGTTGCTGTCAAGTGGTCTTTGCTCATTGGTTCGTGCTTAGGCGCGTAGGCGTATAAATTGCTTTTCATTGCTTTTGTTTTGTTTTTCTGCTTTTGCTTTTGCTTTCTTTTCACTTGATGCGCACTTCATTTTTATTTTTCATTTATTTTCTTATTGTTTTTTCTTTTTTTTTGGTTTTTTGCTTTAAGCAAATGGCGTTTTATTTTATTGGCCATATTTGTGCAGTGTCATGCTTTGTTTGCTTTCAACTGAACAACTCCATATAACTGGCTTTAACTTTACTTTTCTCATTGCTGCTGTTGTTGTTGTTGTTGCTGTCTTTACACTAAGCTGTCCATTATCAATGCGTATCACGTTGCTTGTTGTTCTTGTTGTTGCTGTTGTTGAAGTGTGCTTAAATGGCGTCAACCAGACATATTCCAGTATTTAATGGGTTAGGCTCCATGCCGTGCGCGTACAAGCAGCCGTCGCTGCTGCTGCTGCTGTTGTTGCTGTTGTTGCTGTTGCAGCTACCAAAATGTAAAGCCCAACAATTTGAGTAAATAACAAACACAGGGCTAATAAAGGAGTTTACTTCACTTTCTCACTCTCTCACTCTCCCTCATTCTGGCTCTCTCTCTCTCTCTTTCTCTCTGTCTATCTGGCAGTCTCTGTGTGTGGGCAGCAGAGAGACAGGGACAGCGACAGCGACTGTAGCAGCGACAGTGCAGGCTTGGCATGTCTGTCTGTCTCTCTGTCCATCTGTTTGTCCGGCTGTCTGTCTGTGCCGCCGTGCACACAATTTGTTTACATTTTAATTTCTGCAATTTTGTTTAGTTAACTTTGTGTGGCACTCGTCGTTGGGACGCCAAAGGCAGCTTATCGCGCACTGATGACAGCAGCAACAACAGCAACAACAACAATGGACAGTTGATAGAGCTTGTCAAAGGGGGGCGCCACTGTGTAAAAAAAATAAAAATAAAAAAAAAAACTTCATCAAGTTTCAAGCGCTGTGCTAATGCTTGTATGTTTGCCTGTGTCTGTGTGTGTGTGTGTGTAATAAGCGTGACATAAAAAATATATATATATATATATATATGCACATAGAGAGTGAAAGAGAGAGAGAGAGAGAGTGGGAGAAAAAATATAAGCATTTATATCGGACAAATATTTTTTTTGTATTTTTATGCGACATAAATGCAAAGAGAGAGAGAGAGAAAGAGAGAGACAGGCGCCCAATGTGAGCGCCATTGCAGTAACTCCCCCTCACACACACACACACATACATACACACGCATGTAATATATGCCGCCTGGCAACGTTACATTTTGCACAACAATATAAAATTGTTGATGTTGCTGTTGCTGTCGTTGTCATTGTTGTTGCTGTTGTTGTTATTCTTTATTTTTGTTGTTGCTGTTGTTGTTGTAGTTCACGCTTTTGTTATTTGCATTGTTTTATTTGCTGTTAATAGTGTTGTCATAATTATGCAGCTAAGAACAAAACAAAGCAAAAAATAAAAAAAAAAATAAATAAATAAAAATAAAGTGTGAAGAAAAAAAAACAAAAAATGAGAAAATGACAATGAATCATATTTCCATTGGCATTGCACATTTTAGTTTTCACAGTTTTTCACAGTTTTCTTATTTTACAGTTATACTCGTCGCTCGCATGTTTGCATTTTTAATTTTTGAGTTCACAATGAAACTGAGCTGAGCTGCAGGCACAGCGCAGCGCCAGCAAAATATCAGAGAAATAACAAAAACAATAATAAATGTTATGCTGCTGCTGTTGCTGTTGCTTCCTCGTTTCGTTTATTGTTTAATGTAATTAAGCATAAAGCGTTTTATTAACTATATCTATCTCGCTCGCACCATATTGCACTTGACTTGCACTTATCGCATATCACATAAAGATTACGCGATGCATATATATATATATATATATATATATATATATATATCTGATGTTTATTGGACAAATGACACGACGTTGCTCTAGTTAAATCAAACATTTGCTTACAAGCATGTTTCGTTGTTTTGCCTCGTAGCGCCATCAAGCAGCGCACATCGCCATTTTTTTTTTTTTTTTTTTTGAGTGAGATTTCATTATACAGACATATGAAAAATTCACTAGTTAAACAATAAGTTTTATTTCTAGATATTCTTTTTTTTTTTTAGCTTAACTTCTTAATGAAGTTTCTGCGACTGCTGCTGCTGCTGTTGCTGACTTTGCAAATGGCAGCGCATAAAATATTTGGTTTTTCTTACCAGTTTTTTTTTTGTTCCTTTTCTTGTTGTTGTTTTTTTTTTTCGTTGATGTACGACCATAAAATATGTTGTTTTTTTCCACTGTATATATATATATATATATATTTTTTTTTTGGTAATTACACAAGACATTAATGAGAAGCTAATTCGTCAGGGTTGCCAAATACATGTTTAATGCTTGTTTTGTCTTTATCTTTTTTTTTAGCTTTTTTTTGGCTTGATAATTAAACAGCGCGTTGAGTTAATGCTTGTTTTAACAACATTTAAGATTTCTTTATAAATTTATTGAAATGGAAAACACACCCGCAATTTGCATTTATCATGCTGTGTGAATATCATCATATTTAAACGGCAAATGATTAACAGTAAATAATAATGTATTTTTTTAATATATTTTTTTAATTTTTAATTAATCCGGTTTCCATATTGTTATGTGTCTTGCTGTCTTAAATGGCGCCGCCAAAACCAAAACCGACAAATAAAAAACTTTTTGTTCAACTCAAAAGTTGAATTAACACTTCATTTAGCATAATTTCACACAATTTTCCAACGTTCTTACAACTGTTGGGGAACGTTATGTAATTCACTCACAAAAAAAAGAAAAAAAAAATGTAAAAAAAAGAAGAAGACAGTAAAATATGAAAATCTGTTGCCATAAATCAAAAATCTTTGCTGTTTGTGGACAACAGCGCGTTACTGGCCATTCTGAGCCGCTGCCTCTGTCTCTGTGTCTGCCTTTGCCGCTGTTCCTTTTTGCCAGCATTTTTCGCGTGCTAACAAGGCACCAGAGAGAGAGAGAGAGAGAGAGAGAGAGAGAGAAGGAGAGAGTGAGCGCAGGCCCAATCAAGAACCTTGGCAACAACTTCGTCCCGCTAAACCGTCAACGGCGTGAAAATTTATGTTTTTTATTTTTTATAACTCTCAGAAAAAAAAAGAGGAGAAAAAAAAATATAAAGTACAGCTCAATGTCTTGGAAGCAGAGAAAAGAGAGCAACTTTTGCCATATAAACAAATTTGTGGCAGTGGCAAAAGCAAAAGTTTTTCGCATAGTTGTCAGTGTTGCGCTGTTTAATTACGCTAATTAAGAATATTAATTGCCATTCGCCTTACGACGAATTGGATGGAGCTTCACATGCATGACCCACAACAGCCCCTAGTATTTAGCACTTAGTCATAGTCATATAGTCATTGACGACCTAAGGGCTAAGGGTTGAACAATTGTGGCAACTAAATATAGAATATGAATTATGTTAATTTGAATTTTAGACAACATAACGAGCAAAAGTTGTGACTCTATTTCCATTTTTGTAACTTATAAAATCGAAAAAGTTTAATAATAACTTTAAAATGCAAAACAAAAGGCAGCAGCAACAATAGCAACAGTAGCAGAGGCAGAAGTAGCAGCAGCAAGTTGAGTTTGTGCTTGAGCTACACGCACTTCATTAAACGTGTGCGACAGACACATGCGACAACAACAACAATAACAACAACAGCAACAATAACAAGCCACTAACTGGCACAAGCAGAGCATGAGAAATGTGCTGCAGTTACTGAGTGAAGGGAGGGAGGGAGGAAACGGGTTGAGGCAGCTAGCACAGGTGTCCATTGTCGCTAGCACTTCAACACCCAAAGAGCTACTGCTACCCGCCACAGTAACTCCTCGACTCGCACTCACAAATTCTCATACGTTGTGGAAAGTCTTTTCATTTTCTCAACACGTAAAGCAAACACGTGACCGTTAAGGACACGGACATGCAGACAAAGACGGACATGGACACGGACACGGACACGGATACGTATGTACATGGATATGGCTACGTATACGGACATGGCTACTGCTACTACCGGCTACTACTGCTGCTGCTGCTGCTTCTGTTTGCCGTTGTAGGCGCAAATTGCAAACAGAAGGACAACGACAACAACAACGACGTTGACCCCACAATAAACTGCCAGCTTATGTCAGACACAAAAGCCAAAACGCCCCATAACTCCACAACTCCACGCAGTCCGAATCTTCTGGCAAAACGTGCTAGTGCTAGCCAAAAGCCAAGTGAAGCGTGCAGCGTACAAGAACTCGTCGTACTTCTCTCGCTTTAACTTTTTCCTTCTCTCCTCTTGCGCTCCGCATCGTACACCCGCCGCTGTGTGCTGCGTGCGTGTGTGTGTGTTGAACAATATTCATATATCACAAGGATAAGCGCAATGCAGCAAACGTCCTTACAGACGTGCCGTCGCTGCCTTGTGTCTTCTGCCTTCTGCTCCTTCTCATATACTGTTCGGCACGGCTGTCCGACGTATTCTCGCCAGCCAGCCAGTTGGCACTGCACTGACCAAGGGAGTTGAAACTAAACTTGCGCTTTATGTGTGTAACTTTTAATTATTTGCGAATGTTGGCGCCAGACGTCGGCTTAGGATGCTGTCCGTATACGTAACCATGGATATGTGTCCGTATCCGTGCTTGTGCCATTGATTTCAACTTGTCGTCGAGCAACGAGTGACGCCTTGCAACAAACGGATGGACAATGGACATTGGACATTGGACAAGTGGCGAGTCGTCACATGGCGAGTTGTATATTGAGCAACGGCGAGTTGCGAGCGCGACAGATGAAGTGCAACGAGTTTGTACGAGTTCGACGGTCAAGGCAATGTCATAAACATGAGCACCATAAAATCTGCTGGCAACGCAATAAAAAAATATAAAAAAAAAATAGCCACAGCAGGAGATGGAGACTTATTTCACTGCTGCTGCTGCTGCTGCTGCTCTTGTTGTTGTTATTTTTGTTGGCGGCGGCAGCGTCAATAGTTGTGCCAGGTCCAAGTCCAAGTCCAGGGCGTGACCAGGGAGCAGCAGATTTAGTGACAAACACCAAACACATAAAACTAACGCAGCGTAAACGGCGACGAACGCAATGACGGCGACAGCGGACAGCAACGTCGACGGCGACGGCTACAACGAAAGCGACAGAGACAACAACGACGACGACGTTGTCTATTTTGGCAGCGACAGCTAAAAATTTATCTTATTTATTTGTTGAGCGAAAGCCAAGAGCAAGTGCAGCATTTTGATGCTTGACTGATTGGACACAGTTTATGAGGCGCCACGACAATTCCAATTGCAGCGAATTTAGTCAACTAGCGTTGCCAGCTAGTCAATCAAACGCAGCACTGCCAGCATTTACACAGATCTTTAAGAATTACAAGAAATTTATAAATTTCATTTTTAAATATCATTTAAGATTAAATATAATTTTTAAATTATATAAAAAATTAAATAATAATAATAAAAATTATTTCTTTTCAATATGTAAATTCCGATACATTAAAAGAATTTGCAAACTCTCAAATTTACTGCTGGCAACACTATCACTTGCACTCAGTGAAAGTGAGATAGCATGCTATTACTGCGGTGTGGTCAAGTGTGGGCGCAAGAACAGGACGCCAAGATTATTGCAAAGTCATTATAACAAAAGTCAGCGGCGCAAGAGCTTCAAAAAGTTACAAAAAGAAATTATTAGATTTTATTTTCTGCAGAGAAAATTTATTTGCGCACGTTCACATTTTTTCATTGCACTTTGCATTTGATTTAATATTAAATACAAATTGTGCTAAATAAAAAGCAAACTAATTAATAACATTGAGTAAAAAACTAATTGCTAATAAAGAACGAAAACTAATATTGCTACTAATAAAAAAAAAAAATTAATTACTACTAATATAAAAAATATAGAAAACTAAATATCAACTGATATTATTTCTAAGTTAACATGCCGGTATTAAAATTATCATACAAATTAAATAATTTTCATATAAATTTATTTTAATTATTATTAATAAATTAACAATTAATTTTTGTATTTATTTATATTTAACATTTGTTTTTTTTTTATTTTTCTATTTACAGCCAAATCGCTCACGTCAAGTCGCCCGCAAGAATCCACGGCCGCGTAAGCTTAAGCAGGCACTGAAGCATTGCCCGCAGAAAGTAGCCAGCAGCAGCACGAAGCTCACGCAACAAAAAGTTGACCTAATGACGATGGCAGAAGGCACCGACCCTATGGGGCATCATCATCACGCCGCCGGATCGCATAATCCACATCATTATCATCATCATGCACATGCACATCCACATGCGCATCAACATCATCATCCGGCTCAATATCATCATCCCAATCCGCATTATGCGCCTGCACAGCAACCACCGCAACAAGCTGGTGCCGCAGCGGCAGCAGCAGCTGCAGCCGCTGCCGCTGCTGCTGCTGCCTCGCATTATTCACCATATGGACAACTCCAATATCCACATGCAATGCCCCACCAGCACCTGCCATTGGCTCTAAGTTTGCATCAACAAGCAGCGGCAGCGGCCTCAGCAGCCGTTGCTGCTGCCGTTGCCAATGCCGAGCAGCACAATAATAATAATCAGCCGTTTGTCACCAATAACAACATAATGCCATGGAAGCAGCGTAAGCGCAAGCGTCTCTCTGCTGTGCTCGACAAACTACACAACAACAACAACAACAATAATAATAACAACAACAACAACAATAATAATAATAATAATAATAATAATGGTGTCACCTGTAAAATGGAACCAATGGATATGGATGAAAAAGAATTGGATGATATGGATGAGGATGCCGAGGATGATGATGAGGAAGCGGCAGCACATGATGCTAAGCATAACCGGGAGGAGGCTAATTATATTAAAAGCGAACAGCGTGAAGCATTTGTAGCACCCAGCGATGATGAACAGATCGATGCTGATGCTGATGCCGATAATGAAGCTGAACGCTCCATTGAGGAGGATCTATCGCATTCAGATCACGATGATCAGGATAGTCCGCGCATCAGTATGAGTCCGTTGCAGGTAGCAGCGACACCCGCATCAAAGCCAACGCCAGATAGTGTCGCTATTGCTGCTGCCAAGGAGAATCCGCTGCATGTGGACATCAAGACTGAGCATATGCCAAGCCCGTATGATCGCTACTTTCCAATACCCTCGCCCCTGTTTGGTTACTATCTGCATACAAAGTACTTGAACGAAATGTTTCGGCGGCGTCATGATCTCTATCCTTCACCGCTGCAGCATACTCCATCCTCCATAGCCTCTGAGACGGAGATTTCACCCGTTAGCCAGGGCAAGACTCCAACTAGCAACAACAACAATAACAGCAGCCAATCTCAACAGCAACAACAACAACAGCAACAATTGCTGCCTGCCATGATGATAAATGCATCACCGCCACCATCGTTGCCCTCACCGCCACGTAGTGAATCCTCACTGACAACAGCGCAACCGTCGCGTGTAAGTCCTAAGCTTGGCAAAAAGAAAAATTCATCATCATCGTCAGCATCAGCGCCATCTTCTGCTGAGAAGCCAATGCCGCCACCACAAGAGCGTCCGCTAGATTTATGCATGCGCAGCGATTCACTCGTAGAGCCTAAGAAATTCAAATCTGCTACACCAC
This sequence comes from Zaprionus obscuricornis, assembly GCA_037044475.1. Classification (NCBI taxonomy): domain Eukaryota; kingdom Metazoa; phylum Arthropoda; class Insecta; order Diptera; family Drosophilidae; genus Zaprionus; species Zaprionus obscuricornis. The sequence goes on along the minus strand of JBAMBR010003528.1, from coordinate 16,785 downwards.
CGCTACCGCCATCGCAATCCGCTGCTACGGCAATGATGCCACCACCACCCGCATCAATGAGCGCGGCCAGCAGCTTGGAAAGCATGAATGCTTTATCTCCTACATCGAGCACACATTCAAGCACCTCGCTGACCAGCAGTACGCCCACATCAAGCTTGGCTCCACCCCCTGCCATGTCACCGTATGCCATGACGGCAGCAGCAGCACATGCCGCAGCGGCGGCAGCAGCAGCAGCTATGATTAAAATGGAAATGCCAATGCATCCATTGCACTCGCATGTGCCAACCACAACAGTTGGTGTGCCGGTCATCAAGGGTGATGTTGCTTCACCAACAACAAAGGAAACGGTTGCCTGGCGATATAATCTAGATGTGTCACCAGTTGTTGAGGAAATGCCGCCCGGTTCGGATGTTGCCTATGTGTGTCCAACATGCGGTCAAATGTTTTCACTACACGATCGCCTGGCCAAGCACATGGCATCGCGTCATAAGTCGCGTAATCCAGCCAATGATATAACCAAAGCCTATTCCTGCGATGTTTGTCATCGTTCATTTGCCCGCTCCGATATGCTCACCCGCCACATGCGATTGCATACTGGCGTCAAGCCGTACACCTGCAAGGTCTGTGGTCAGGTCTTCTCGCGCTCTGATCATCTATCAACGCATCAACGTACACATACTGGCGAGAAGCCCTACAAGTGTCCACAATGTCCGTATGCTGCCTGTCGGCGTGATATGATTACTCGCCATATGCGTACACATACACGTTACGAGTCTCGTGGTGGTGGTGGAGGTGGTGCTGGTGGTGTTGGAAGTGCTGCTAGTGGTGGTGGTGGACGTGGTGAAGAGCCAAAATCACCATTGCCACTATTAGATATGAAGATGAACATGAATCTGCCGATGTTGTTACAACAAGAGGAACTAATGCAAAAGTCACCACTTGGTTTAGGCGGTCCTATGCCAATTGTGGTAAAAACAGAGAGCGCCTAACGGTATCTCTATGCTGCTGCGGCCAGACAGTTCATGACCTTTTAGAGGCTTGGACTTGCCATCCTCTTCACGCAGCTTAGTGCTAGTGCTAGTTGATTCGAGCCCATAGATCAGTTGTAGTTTTAGGCTACGCGCAACACTGGAAATCTCTCTGCGAAGACTGAGAACCTAATTTCTACCTACAGTTAAAGGCTTAGGTTTATATATACTTATTTTTATCAAATTTATATTATTTAAATATATTTTATTTTTTAATTTGTAAACACAAACAAACAAACACACACACAGAGACACACACATACACAGTGACACATAGATGACCAAGAAGAATAAACAACAACCACCAAGAGAAACGTATTAGCGTTTAGTAAAAATTTTATGAGCGGGACTATTGGCATTTGGCGGAAGCTAAGTCGAAGCCTGCTCAAAAATTAGTTTGTATTCGTAGTATTGTATTTTTGGATAATGTTGTCGACAACATTGTCAGATACAGCTAGCAATTCCATGTTCCACAATTTAGTTATATAGTTTAACATTAACTTCAGATACAAACAAACTAAACAAATAAACAGCAACAACTTTTAATTTGTATAGTATGTAGCTAGTTTTGAGGTTAGAATTAGTTAGAGGCAGAGGTTAGACGCGATCGACCTCTGGGCATTTTTTTGAACAACATTGAAATTATTAAGCTAAGCACGCATACACAGACACAGATATACACACACACACACAGATACAGATACATTTAGGTTAAACTTTCTATAATAAATATTACTATAAAATTATTATTATTACTATTTTAATTATTTTAATTATTATTCATATTTAGTTAATTTAAAAGCAAAGCGGACAAACCACAAATAAACTAAACTAAACGTTAGTTTTATTTTTTAATTAACAATTAAATATTAATTTACGATAATTTATTTTAGTTTTTATCAACTGCATCATTGCGCATTTAGTTTTTCATAAATATTTTTTAGCGCTTAAAAGACAACAATTTGTATTAATTTAATTATAATTTTACAATTTTACACAAAACAAAAAACTAAAAAAAAAAACAATACACAAAAAAAAAGTAAGACAAAGAATTCTCCCTAGGTCACAAAAACAAAAACAAATTTCGATTTCATACGTGAGAGGCGATAAAAAAAAATTTTTCCTTTATTATTTTGTTTAACAAAAATCTTTTTATATATTTAAAAAAAAAATGTATCATTTTTTTACTTGATTTTTTTTTAGTTTTTTCTAAACAAATTTTAAATGTTTTTTTCATAAAATGAAATAAAAACTTTCTGTTTTTACTTTAGTTGAAATATTTTAATTGATTTTTTCGGAGACACATTTTTATATGCCAGTTTTGGAAATTACAAAGAAAAAAAAAACCAATTGAAGCAATAGAAAAAGAAGTGAGAAAATTTATTAAAGAAAAAAAAAAAATAAATAAATAAATAAAATTATTATGACAAGTTTCTGTTTTGTCATAATAATTTTTCTGTTTTCGATATCTGTTTCAAGTTGATGTTTTTGTTACTTATTTATTTACCAAGTTTTTTCTGAACGTATGAAATATTGATTATTAATTTTAATTAAACGTTTAAATAAATTATTAATTTATGTTATTATAGTTGGTTATGATTAGTTATTAGTTCAAAATGTTTTTGACAAAATAAAAACAAAACATACAAAACAAGACAAAAAACAAATAAAACTGATGAAATGAACACGACAAAAAAAAAAACAAAACAAAACAAACATAAATCTTATTATTTTTTTTATTTTATTTTCTATTTTGTTATAGTATTTTTTTGTTTTATTATTTTTTTTTCTAGTGATTTATAGCATATCGAATGTAGCATGCGGAACTCGAACTAGAAACACTTCATAAATCATTGGATCAACATAATTAAATGTGTCAAATAACTAATTATGTGTTATATTGAAATCTTTTCGATCTCGATCTCGATCTCAATTTTCATCTCGATCTTGATCTTTAATCTCTTTAACATGTAAGGAATTTCAACAATATTTTATACAATGTTGACTTTAAATTTCCGTCGCATCGAATTCATTTTGATTTGAATTTAAGTTTGTTGTTTTTTTTTTTTGTTTTCCTTGCGAACGGACGGCTACTCAAAATCCTTTTGCCGGAAACTAGCTTACAAGCTTTTAGGCAATTGAAAGCGCTTACATGGCACATGCCAGAGCACAGGGCACTGTGAATAAGAAATGAAACGAGTTGGGGAACTATAGCTGAAGTTGGTCACGAAATTGCAGTCTAGCACGCAGCAGACGAAAGGCTGCCTCACTTGCATAGGACACAGTGTACAGCACCCCCTCAGAAGTCTTTTGGCAAGTTTTTCCCACGCTTTGGCACTTGCGGGGGTGGTGGCTCAAGACTCAGTTCGGCCTGAGACTAGAGGAACGTCGTTGCTGGTAACATGAAAATGTTCCTTATGCTTAATGGCCAGACGACACGAAAGCTCATAAAGCTGGCGTGGGCGGGCAGTTTGGGGCACTGTGACTCGAGACGGTGGCACACAGACGTAGACGGAGACGTAGAATGAGACTGAGACTGTGACTTGGGCCAGTTGCGACTGCTGCAATGCAGTTTGCGGCTAATGTTTGACCTTGTTTTCCAATGACTAAATTAATTCCTTAATAAGTGCAGGGGTGCAAAACAGGAAAAGAGAATGAACAGGGACGCAACTCGACGACGCTATGTAAACACAACACGAACTGCAGACATGGCACACTTTGGGCTTTCGCTTAATTGTGGCAGCCACCAACTGCCTACCTCGCTGGCCCCACCCTCTTTTTAGGCAATTAAGCAATGCAAAAAGTTTGTTTTGTTTTTTCTTTCTCTTTGCTTTCTGCATTTGGTTGCAACTTTAAGGCGGCGTTAATTGACAGACATTGCGGGATCCCGAAATACCGCAACTGTTGCGGCCAATAATAAATCACTGGCAATGACTAAGTAGCCTAGGCCTACTAGTCATGTTGCACACATTGCACTCCATGCAACTAACACACATGGGACATACTATGTACATTCAACATACTACAGCAGAACAGTTTTGTGACTTATGGTTAGACAGAGATTGTAGGTTCTACTACATAGCCATAGCCATAGCCATAGGGACGGGCCACTGTATTTGGATGAACAGTAGATGATGCTGCATTGCATAATCCATTGCATACGCGACGCACATATATACATATATACATGTTGGCCGTGCATCATTTTGGATGACGCCGCCGCCGTCGTTGACATTATTTGCAACCCGGCTCCGGATTTTTGAACGCATAAATCTCTAAACAAGCGAGCGCGCGTGTCGTGCGTTTATTATCACTTCCGTCTGGCCAGGCAGAGTCAGTGAGGCATCCGACAATCAGACTATCCAACTATCCAACAATTCGACTATGCAACTATTCTAAACCAAAAGCATGAGGCAACTCCTTTGTCTTCTCATGCAACGCGAAATTTATCGCCATCATTTGTAATTGTAACGCGAAAATTGAGTTTGAAGTTTCGGCTTTTGGTTCAGTGTGCTGTGCTCTGGCGTGCTCTGATGCTGCGACACGGTATGAGTAGATGATATACCATAGTATAGTTTATTCTCTGCTACCCAACTTTATTGTTTTCATCAACATAATTCTTTGGCGCTGCTCTGCTCTTTGGATCCAGTCCAAATGATTGTTAGCCAAAGATTTACTGCTCGACAAAAAAGGTGGCACTAAGCTGGGTATTTCCAGCTCCTAACATAGTTTCGCAAATGCCAGGCCATAAATATGCACAAAGTGTATATAAGATATTGTAGACAGACAGATAGATATATATAATATATATATCAGTATATATATATATATATAATCGTAAATGTATATTTAGTATATTTCCGTCACACGGAAGTGCCTTAAAATCCAATTTTTGATACCATACGCATTGGACTCGAACGAATGAGTTATTGATATTGATATTGATATTGATATTGATATTGTATATAGATATATTGATATACATAAATACTATAGATTATATATCAAATTCAATTTATCTTATTGCATTGTAAATTATGCGATTTTTGCAATATATTCACTTTTTGACTAATACTATCGAATATAGAAAACTATTTACCAAATGCAAAATATAATAAATAACATACGATATTTTAAATGAATCAAAAAACAAAAAATCTATATACATATATTATTAATATACATACATATACATATACATATATATATATAAGTCTATATGTATATGTATATATGTAGTTGATAAGTCTAACACATTTTCCAATTTATTGCTTCTAAGAAGTTAATGATTAAAAGAAAGCATTAAATGCTGCTTTAAATTAATTCTAAATCTAAAAAAAAAATATATAAAAGAAAAAAAAACAAAAAAATCAAATATTTTTTATCAAGCTCAATTTACTACTAAAAAAAAATAATCTAAAAACTTTTTAAAAATTATCAAATTTTGAATAAGAAAATTATTACAATTTAAAAAAATAAATAAAAAACAAAACTCTTTTACTCAAATCGCTTTTGAAAGTATTTTTATAACGCTTTTCGAATTTTAGCCTATAAAAAAAAAATAATGTGTAAATTAAAGCAATAATCAAAAAAAAAAAAAGACTTTTTCAACTTTTCAGCTTACATTTGCCTTTTAGAACTAAGATTGCAAAATTAAAATAAAAATAATTAAATAAAAATAAATTTAAAAAAAATTTGAAAAACAATTTATATAAGAAATAAAAGCAAACTTTAAAAAATTATAAATAAAATATATATTATCATAAGATTCAGTTTAAATGCAAGTGCAATGCAAATGAAAATCAATTAATCAATTAAGCAACATTGTGATATTAGTTGAGAAACAAAATCAAATTACTTCCATGCTATTTCAATATAATTTTGAGAACGTTTTTCAAAACTATGAAACTGCGCAACCTGCAAAAAGTCTCAAAAAGTATTTGAATACCGTTCATGAAGATCGGCTGATCGATCTTTATATAGTATATATATAAGTTAGTTTTACTTTTAAGGTGCTGAATTTTAATATCATTTTCTTCGTCTTTTTGTATTTTATTTTCTATTTTTTTTGTGGTGCTATATTAATTGTAAATGCTTTAAGTTAAGATTAAGTTAATCAAAGACTTTCATTAGTTGTGGTCTAAAGCGACAATCCTTAGCAGCATAAATACAACTTAAATCATGATTAAAACAATTTAATAATAAACTAAACTAAACTATAACTAACGAAATATTAGAAAGGAAAAAAAGCGCAAAAAAAAACTCTTAAAACTAGATTTCATCATTTCTATGCATGCCACATTTCGTAAAGTAAAAGTAAAAGTAAAAAATCCAAAAATCAAAAATCAAAAAAAAAAAAAATAAATAAAAATAAATTCAATTCAAATTATGAAAAAAAAACTATTCATTGTATTTGTATTATATGCAAATTAGTTTTCCTTAAAATATGATAACAACAACAACAACAAGAATAAAAAATAGGACACTTTTTAAACAAATTTGGAAATCGTAACGATCTTAAAATAAAAAAAAATATTAAATGAAACTTCTACACAAAAAAAAAAAAATTAAAATAAAAATAAATAAATTAAAATTATGCAGCTGAGTTTTTGGAATGCGAAAATAATGCAAATGTCTTTGGCCGCCGGTGTTTACTTGAATGCAATCAGTGAAGATTATGTTGGGGCAATGCTTGATGATGGTTCAGAGGGGACAGAAGGGGGACAAAAGGGCTGCAAAAATAATGCGCGTAATAACAAACTGCAGGCGTAACTGAAATGCCAGGCTACTGCGCATTTGTCCAGTGCGATGTGGGGATGGAGCGATGGTGAAGGCGAAGGCGTTGGCCAAGACGAACGACGGGAGGCGCAACTGCGGTAATTACAATTGCCGCCGGACATGGACAGCAGCAGTAGCAACAGCAGCAGCAGCAGCGGCAGTTGCAGTGGCAGTGGCAGTGACTGCCACACAGCTGTGTGGCTATGGCATCAACGCAACAGATCTTGCAGCATCCTCGCCCAAGACAATTATATGCTGCCAAAGACGCATGCGCAGCAGTAGCAGCAACGGCAGCAGCATGCAGCTTCCTGGCTGCATTTTGTTTTTTTTTTACGTTTTTATTTGAGCAAATTGCTGGCAACTTTGCGCACTGTGACTGACTGAATGATAGACTCACTGACTGCTTGACTTTCAGAATTTCAGCTTGACTGAATGACTGACTGCCTGACAGTTGTAGCCATTGCCGTTGCCGTTGCCGTTGATGTTGCTGTCGTTGTTGCAGTTGTTGCAGTTGCAGTTGCTAAAGCTACTGCTATTTCTGCTGCTGCTGTTACTGCAGTTACGTTCCAATTGCAATTTGTTGTTACTTCCCTGCTGCATGCAATGAACACAACAAAAAAAAAAAAAAATACTACAGCAGCAAAAAAAAAATATGCCAAAATGACTACGTGCGGGCGTTTTGCAGAGGAATCTCTCGGTGCAGATAGTATAGAGAGGAGAAACGAAACGAACGATAATGATGATTACAGCTAAATTATGATGCCCAGGTGAGTGCAAAGCAGAGCAAAACAGACTCAGAGCAAAGCAGCAGGCACATCAGTGCTGCATCAATGCAGCATCAGAGAAAGTGTAGCACACAGTTCAACAGAAGCTGGCAGTAACATCATCAGGCTGGGGAATGTGGCGGCCATTGAAGGGACTTGCCAGCTTTATTTAGCATAACTCGCATCGCCTTTGGGGCCGGCAGTAACAACAGCAAGCAGCAGCCAGCAACAACAAGAAGAAAAAAAAAGCAGTAAAACGTAATAATTGCAAAGCAGTTTGCCGCAGGTGCGCCACCCGCCTTTGTCGAGGATCTGAAACTTCAACTCAACCGGCTGCCGCCTTACAGAGATGAGCATGACTGATAAAGCAGCAAAAAAAAAAAAAACACAGCATCAACAGCAACAGCAACTTCTCTTTTTTGTAGCAACATCCGATGCGGGCAACGACTTGTATTTAATGCATTTGATCCTTGATGCTGTTGAAAATGAACTGAGCTCGAACATGCAATCAACTGTTGCCCCTCTGCATGTTCCCACTGCTCAGCTTAGCTTACCAAGCGCCCCCGTCAACTGCTTGGTCAATCTGGCCAATTTTCATGAATGAAAACCAAGCACAGACTGTCTTGCACTGACTTTTTGCATGTTTGGCTATAGCCAGGGAGCCAGGGAGCCAGGGAGTCATAGTCGGAGCTATAGCTGTAGCTATTGCTTTTATAGCCAAGAATATCAGAGAGCACACGCACACCCACACACAGTCAAACACAGGTTGTAGAGGAGCGAGTGGCTGGTGGTGCTGCTGCAACATTGTTTTTCTTGGCGACGCTTGTTGCAGCTGCAGCGCATTAACCTCGTTCGCCGCTGCTGCTGCTGCTCTTGCTGTTGCTACTCTTACCTGGCAAGCAAAATATTTACCAAAGTGATTAAGATGCCTGAGTAATTTTTAACACAATTACGCTGCCAAGCAGACGACGGCACTCGGCAGTCGGCAGCAGACTCTCGGCACTGCAATTGTGAGCTGCTGCTGTTGTTATTGCTGTTGCTGTTGCTGTTGTTGCCCCATTGAATGGCTACTGTAGTTACACCGCCTTGGCGGCAGTTGCAGCTGCAATGCTGCTAATGACCAGGCAAAGCCATCATACTCAGCCACTTGCAATATAAACTGTGGCATTGTCTGCTGACTAACTACAACTTCCAACATCCAACTTCAACTACGACTCTGAATCCAATTTCAACGTCGACCCCGACATTAAACTGAAGCCAGCGCTTGACGCGCTTGATGCTTCAATGTTTGCAGCAAGTGCCATCGCCATCACGCGGACACCCAAACTTCTGTGTACATTCGCCATTAGCGTTTCCACACTACGCTTGCTATAATCGTAGCGAAACGATAGCGTCGTAGCCGACGCATTGGCGCAACATATTGCGGGTGTTTTACGCATCACTGTTTTTTGACAGCTTCTTCGACTCAGCAGCAGCAGCAGCAGCAAAAAAAAAAAAATCGAAAAAAAAATAAAATGATAAAAAAAGATACGAAAATAAATAAAATTACCTTTCGCCTCAATCTGTGATTTATTGTAGACGCGATTTTTTGGCAGGTGTTGAGCTGTGTTAAGCTTAGCTGAGCTGAGCTGCCGCTCATCAGCTGCCATCGTTGCTTTCAAAAGTCATTGCAACGTGCGGCACATTTGACGCTCATTGCTTGCCCCATTCAAACGCAACGCACGACAAGGCAACAAACAGCAAAAACAACAACAACAACAAAAAGCTAATAACAAACAAACAAAAAAATAAAAAAAAAAACAGAGAGCAGCAAAAAAAAAATATAATAGAAAATCGTGATGCGTTTGGTTTAGATTCGAACAGCACGATTTTGTCGCCGCGGCGTTAGCAACATAACATTAGCAATGTTGCCAACAAACAAACGAAGATGTTGTCCATATTCATGTCCAACATTTGTCCATGCAAAATGCTTTGACAAAGAGCAGAGTTCGCGATTTGAGAATTTGTTGGCCATTTAGTTAGTAATATTTATACACAATTGTTTGTCGGGTGCTTAACCTATATCACGATGTTTGTTCTTTTGCTGCACAAGCACTAGTAGTTGCAAAGATCTTACTTATTATCAATTATTAACTTTGAATTTTTAGAATTGTTGGCAAAGAATTTATTTAACTTATTAAATCAGACACAAGAATAAAATTCTGATTTTCTAATTATTTCTTTGTATGCCGAAAAATACATTGAAAATTTCATTATTTTCCTGTGTCGATCACCAAAAGATTTATTCTATTAATGATTTTCAAATTTTGAAAAACTTGGAAAATTCCTAAGATCTTTCAGTAATTGATTTTCATTAAATCATAGATTATTTAAATCTCAATTAAAATTATTTTCTTTCTTGTATAAAATAAAATAAATGAAGATTATATATTTATACAATTTATAAAAAATGTTCCTTGAAAATTTCAAAAGTTTCCTGCTCTATAATAAATAAATAATAAATAAATAAAAAAAAATTCATTTTGATTTTCTATGAATGAATTGGCAGACCACTATAAGAGTTCTTTGGCTTCTCCTGAGGAATAAAATTATTTTAAAATTAAAGTTATTTTTTCATATTTAATATTGATATTTTCTATCATTTTCAATATTGATTTATTACATTAATTTAAAATTATTTATTACAAATATTTTTTTTTTTAAATTTAAATTTTTAATTTTTTGGTAATACTCAAAAATTATTTGTTTAATTAAATAATTCATATTTTTGATATTTTCAATATTCATTCCATTTTGTTCTTTTAAATTCAAATTTCTTAAAATAATTTAAAATTATTTCAAAATATTTTTTAGAAATACATTTATCAGTTACACTTAAAAATGCTTTCTTAAGTTAAAATCTCATAATATTTTATAATAAATATTTTCTAGAATTTAATTTTTAGTGACACTAAATAATAAAATTCTTGAAATAAAATATTTATATTTTCGATGTTTAATTAATTTAAAATTATTTTATAATATTTTGTTAAATTTAATATTTTAATGACACTCAAAAATTAATTTTTAAATTAAATTTTCTTAAATATTATTGGAGTTTTTATCGCATGCTCGCCGTGTAGAGCACTTTAATATCGACTATTTTATCGACGTGTATCTTTTGTTCCTCACATTTAGCTTTGACAAAATCGAGCTTAAACATAATTTCCCTGCCCTTTGCCGTTGTCCAATGAAAATGAAAATGAGCTCGGCACGCGCTTAGCGCGCCGCACGACTGGAAAATTGCAGTGGCGCAGCGCAGCAGCGTTCGCTTGGCTGCACATGCAAACGTACAACGGGCAACAGGCAACAGGTAACAAGTAACGGGGAACAGGCGACTGCAAAGAGTGTGAGAGTTGTTTAGTGTTTAGCTGCAAGAGAAGCGCGTCCACGTGTTGCGCATGCGCTCATCGCTTCCATCAACTTATGCACTATGCACCATGCCAGTATGCACTGTGCAGTTGGACACGACGCGATGCGATACGATGCAATGCGATGCACTGCGACGCCCTAAGCCTTAGCGTTTGTGTTTGTCAGGGTCGAATGCACCGCGTTGGCTTCGTGCTTGCCACTTTGCAATTGTTCAGTTTTTTTTTTTTTTTGTTTTTCAGTTCTGCCGTTGCACGAAGCAAGAACGCGCTGGCGTGAGGCAGCACAACCACCACACAAGCCACCACTAAAAGCAGCAGCAGTAAAAGCAGCAACTACTACAACAGCAACACCTTCACTCTCTGCGGTTAAGGCGATAGTGCGATGATGTATGGGCAAGCAACTTGCAACGTTGCAACGTTGCAGCACTGCTGCATGTGCTTTTTGCTGCCAGAGCAGCCCCTGCTACAACTACGACTGCTGTTGCTGCTGCTTCTGCTTCTGCTTCTGCTGCTTTGCTATTGTAGGCGTCAACTCACGTTTATGCTTTGTAGACATTATCGCGCCTGTTTATCTTTAAATTGCAAGTAAATTACTTTGGCTCGCGCAGCTTGATGTATTATGCTGCCTGTTGAGTGGCCACTGACTGATTTGATGAGCTAAGCAACTGAAAGAATTGACCAGGTCGAGTAGGAAGCAAGCAACTAAGCAGATGAAGAATAAGAGCAAAAAAAATTAACAGATATTTTTCTACATATTTTTTTTTTTCTTTTTAAAAAATCAACCCGTTTATTCGAGCACTACAAACTAAACGTTGAGCGTAATAAATTAGCTATGAAAGCGTCGTCAAGCAATTGGATGTATGTGTGTGTGTTGCAGATGTGTGAGCGAGTGTCATGGTGCTTGTGGATGGGGGAAATCTCTCAGTAATGGGTTTCGGTGATTCTCACTTTGCCATATTTGCCGTGCAAATGATGCTTGGCAAAGGACAACAGATTGGCATGACTATGTACGTCCAAGTGGGCTGGATAGACGGCCTTGGTGACCAGAGCGGCGTGGGAGTGATGATGATGCACAAGTGGTGCGGCATGATGATGATGCACCAATGGAGCCGAATGATGTGCATAATGATGCAGATCAGCATGGCCAGCATGTAAATGAGCATGCTCATCAATGTGGGCATGATTGTTGTGAATGATGTGATGATCGACAACGGGATTCCTATAGTGCAGGAAATGATGTGGCTCATCATGCACCACCTTATGCACATGATGTACTGGTTCCACTTCATGGATTGGCTCATGGCTGACTATCTTGGCTGGGGCATGAACGTGAGCGTGATGAACATGATCATGAGTGTGCACATCGTGATCGAGGTGTGCTGCATAGCCATCGTGATGATAAACGGGATGTGGAACTGCATCCACATGATGATGATCATTGCCATCGATCACAATAGCTGAGCTGTGGCCCAAGTGTATGCCATCCGAATGATGTACATCGGCATCAACGAAATGCGATAGATCGTCATGATGATGATCATGCTCTAGATGAGGCAATAAACCAGCTTGTGCCACGCCCAACAAGGCCAAAGTGCAAATGAAGAACTAAATAAAATTGTTGAATATATAGCATTTGGTATATCCTGGAATTGTATATCCTAAGCCTTACCTTCATTATGGAGATTTCAAGCTTAGGTTGAGTTTATCCAAAAGTTAAAAAGTTGACGGTGCGCCTAAAACACTTGTTTTGCTGCTGCTGTTGTCGCTGAACTGTGCTCTAATCCATCGAAGCCCACGCATTTTATACAGAATTGTATTGCTCGACAATTGCAATTGTTGGCCAATATCACGTGCATTTTGCGATTACGGGAACCTGGTGAACAGCTGTTGGCTGTTGGTTTGTTGGTCAGTCGCTTCAAACGATAACAAAATCGCAAAAGCAATGAAAGTGCTATGATGTGTGATGTATGCCGGGCAAGCCAAAATGGTTTTGCGTGCCACGCATACTCAATGAGTTTGTAGACACATTTGAAAGGTGCCACAACCTATGGCAGCTCATTATGTAAAGAGGCTCAGTGCAGTCAATAAACCTTTTTTTCTTCTTCTTCTTCTTCTGCTTCAGGTTAACACTCGGCCGGTCATGTCATAATTTTATTACAACTCAATGCATGCTCAACGTATTCAATGAGTCAATCTATTTGGGGGGCGATGGGATTATCCCAAATTTGGTCAACTGCTGGCAAGGCCATGCCAATACCAATTGATTTCCACTTCTACTTCCCCTTGCACTTTCAACTGCATTTTGCAATCAACGATTCAGCTAACAGTTTTTTTTTTGGCTAGAGAAAGCTTTAGCCACTATGCAATATGTGCAAGTGTGTATGTGTTGTGCTTGTGCTTTGTGTATTTTCAACATTTTTATAATTTCCAAAAAAAAATAAAAAATCAATTCGCACAATTTGCATGAGACATACAAAAATTCATAGCGAATACGTGCGGAATTTTACAAAAATGTTTTTTTGCCTATTTATAACTACGATTCACGAAAAGTGTTAAATATTGAACAAGCAAAAACAACTTGGGGGCGAATCGTGCTCTATTGAAAGTGCCAAGAAAGTGTCAATCGAATTAAGTGTTACGGAAATACAAAGTGCGAGTTAATGTTCTTATAGACGCTAACAATTAAGTTCACATGATGTAACAAAATTTCATTGCAATTGAAACGTAATTTATTTTGATTTATTTTTAAATTTTTATTGAAAGTTTTTGTAATATTTAAAAAAATTGAAATTATCCTCAATGCATTCTCATAATCTACATATATTTAACAATTATTTTAAAAACTCTTTCAAGATATTCTTATCATTTTCAAATATTGAAATTCTTCACTGCAGTCTCGGAATTTATATACATATATTTAATTATACTTTAAAAACACAATCAACACAATCCGATAAATATTTTAGAAGATTTTGAAAATGATATTTGATATAACTGAAGGCAAGTTCAATCGAACGGTTTAATATTTGAAATAAATATTCTATATCCACTGATAAATTTTTAAATTAAAGTATTACTGGTAAAGTAACAATTTTATGGAGTTGAACGGTCTTCAAATCTTTCCTTTAATGTACTCAAAATTTAAATAAAAAATCTACCAGAATTAGATATTTTCTTATTTTTAAATGTAATATAAATGATTTTAGAATTTCTTAAAATATTCTTAAAAAATTAAAAAAAAATTAATTAATTCAAAATTAATTTTTTTTTTATTATATTTAAAATATATTTTAAATAGTATTTATATTTTTGAAGCGCATTTATTTTATTAATTTTTGAATTTTAATATATATATTTATATACTTTTTTAAATTTTAAATTTAATTTAACATTTACCATTTATTGATGTAACAAACATTTATTTAAGATTTAAATTAATATTTAATTTTATACTTTTTCTAAATTTAAATTTAAATTATATTAATAAATATTATATTATGCTCTATATGAGCAGCAGAATTAAGTGTTTAGTTTATTTATTATTTTATTATAATTAAAAGTTTAACATTAATTTCTACTATATAAAATACATAATAAAAAAATATTTATATATTAAATAAAAAAAAAACATTAATATTATTATAAATTATAAAATATATTATAAAATATTATTAAATAATATTAATAATATTTAAAACAAAAAAAAATTGCTTAATCGAATTTCATTGTTCATTTATAAGTCTAAGCAATTGCATTTCCTGCGCAGACGACGTGCTGTCAAACATGTTTCATAAATTATGAAGAAAACAAAAAATAAAAAAAATTATTTGAAAATTGGCTGGCAAAGTTAACTACCATCAGCTGTGGAGTCAGTGCCAGCCAAGATAAGCTTATAGTATGCCTTCAAAGTGGGTCAGCCTACGGCTAATTACATAATAATTTGGTCAATTTAATCGTAGCCGCTAATGAGCAACGTTGTATTCATGTCGTCTAGTTGAACATATACATATACATATACATATACATATACATATACATATGTATATCGGTATCGTTAAACTATCGCAACTATCGGTTGGGCGGCAACGTCAATACCCCAAAAAAAAAAAAAAAAAAAAAAAACTAGAGTCGAACGTGAACGTGCACGACATGTGCAATGCGCTTCAAAGTGGAACTTTAATAGCGGCAAGCGACAAGCGACAAGCGACTTAAAATGCCCGCCGGGTGCCCACGCTAGGCGGTGACATGTCTCAACGTCCGTTTGTCCAAAAGATCTTTATTTTTATATTCGATTTTTTTTTTTCTGTTTTGAGTGCGAATTTGTTTTGGTTTTGAATTCGATAGAAGCGCAATAGTAATTTGTACGCCTGACAAATATTTGAACATTTCCAATGAATTTTTGCGTATGTAATTTTTGACAATTCTTGGCGCTGGTCTTTTTGGTCTTTTGGAACTGTCAGAGTTTGCTGTCTGTATGTCTGCATGTCTTACACCTGCCCCAACAGCCAATTAGCTGCAAAAGTATCTTATGGCATGCTGCTTGCAATCACAACTGAAGGGGCGGCCAGTGCAGCATTTGTAATTAGACGGCGCAACAACAACAACAACAAACAGCAGAGAAAAAATATATATACAAAAGCAACAACAACAACCGCAGCATGAGCAGCAGCAATAGCAACAACAACAACAACAACAATGTCGACAGCGACTTATTTCAATATGCAAATTGTTGCTAGACGAGCACAGCAAAAGAAAATTTACATAAAGCGGCTGCCAGCTGCAGCAGAAGGAGACAGCCGCAGAGACACAAAAAGCGGCATGAAAAAAAATAAAATAAATAGAATATACAAAAAAAAAATACAAAAAAAAAATCAGAAAAAAAGAAGGAAAATCTATAATTTATTTGCACAAAAATGACGGCAATGTCGTCGGCGGCAGTGGTGGCGTCGGCGTCGGCGTCAGCTTCAGCGTCACTGCATGCTTGTAATTGAGTGCATCGTTAGCGGGGCAGCGGGCAGGAGATGGGGGCGAGATGTATTAGCGACGCTGCCAACAACTAATTTAATGCCAGCGGCAACAGTGGCAACCAAACAGGCAGCAGCAACAACAGCAGCAACTGTGCGATGGCAACATGTCAACAGCAACGCCTGCCACTGGCATATGAGGCAGCAAGGATGATCCACTAACATTAAGGCGCAAAGGGGAGGGGTAGGTCTACTCGGGTCACTGTATGCATAGTTAATGCCTTGCGGCTCTCTCTCTCTCTCTCTCTCTGCTGTTGTGGTGCAGCAGTGGCCATTGTGGGCAGCAATGAATATGCGGCTGAAATAATTTGCCCACATTTTTAGCCGACCACAAATCAACGGTATGAGAAATTAGATGGTAATTAATATTGTAAGTGGTCTAACTTTGTCTGCTTTTGATCAAATGGATGTGTTAGATTTAATGGATCATGGCACTATATGCAAATTGCAACAGCGACAACAACAGCAGCAACGACAGCAGCGACAATAGTGACAGCAGCAATAACAGTGACAGCAGCAACAACAACACAAATTATAAAAAATATATAAAATACCATGGAAAATATTAATAACAGACATTAAAAAAAATTTTTTTTTTTTTTCAGATTTCTTTACATATATAATAAATATATTATATATATAAATACTCTATGTAGCAGAAGTTGCAGCACTTTAGACGTGATTAACTTTGCAGCAGAGATAAATTCATGCATTATAAGCATGCATATGTCAGTGCTAATCACATTAAGTAAACTATAGAATATTAATTTTAGCCTTGTAT
>JBAMBR010003527.1:0-47724 GCA_037044475.1 Zaprionus obscuricornis | reverse complement strand
TATTGCACAAAGGATCCAGTCTGCGTGAAATGTGCTCATCCCCTCTCATCATTCAGCAAGTTCACAGGGTAGTCAACAAAATAGCTGACGACTTTGACAAAAAGAAATTTGCTGTCTACCTAGACGTCGCAAAAGCATTTGATAGAGTCTGGCATAAAGGGCTAATCAACAAGTTGACCAAAATTTTCCCATTAAATTTAGTTAATATTTTAAAACAGACGCCAGTTGCTATCGAACCCACTGTGTTGTTAAGTGGAGTAAGTGGAGGGCAGTCTTGCCTGTTAGTGTGTGAACGTGTTTGCATTTTTGTTCGTTAACTTGGATTCGCCAGTCGGATAGCCATTTCTCCACAAGTTGCGCTGTGGCTTGCTTGGGGCATCGCTAGTGGCTTAGGATCGCTGTATCGTCAGCAAACGTGGATGAGGTCAGTTGTCTCCTCGTTGAG
This sequence comes from Zaprionus obscuricornis, assembly GCA_037044475.1. Lineage (NCBI taxonomy): Eukaryota > Metazoa > Arthropoda > Insecta > Diptera > Drosophilidae > Zaprionus > Zaprionus obscuricornis. The sequence goes on along the minus strand of JBAMBR010003527.1, from coordinate 47,279 downwards.
ATGTCCGCAGTGTAGATAAGGTAAAGTGTTGGTCCAAGCACGCTGCCTTGAGGAACTCTGGCTCTGATCTGATGATTACATGACAATTCAGCTTGCATCTTACTAAGGATTCCTGTTGTAAAGGTATGACTCCAGAAGTTTGTGAGTGTTGGTAGGAAGCATTGCTTTAATTATGTGCATAAAACTTTCTAACCATACTCTGTCGAATGCTTGTAATACATCACGAAATATCGCAGTGCAGTACTCACTTTGCTCGAATGCATTTCGAATTTCTGATGTTATGCGGTTGACTTGCTCAATGGTTCCATGTTTTTCTCGAAAACCGATTTGATGAGTCGGGATTTTGTTGTGTTCTGACATATAGGGTAATATGTGTCAATAGACATTTTTCGAAGAGTTTTGATAGACATGTTAATAAACTAGTTGGTCTATATGATGAAGCAATTGTGCGGTCCTTGCAAGGTTTTGGTATCATTATGATGATCGACTGGATAGGATGTCGGTGTAAAATATCATGCTGACAAATGGTTGGTTTGGAAAAATGTCGCAAGATGGAAAAACATCAGTCCATCTAATCCTTGCCAGTTTATTCTCCGTTTAGGTGTTGTGACAAACAAGTCGAAGTAGGAATCCATATTATAAATATTTTGTTAACCGACCCGCCAAATATCGAGGTCTTACTCATCCCTGGGTATAGTCGATAGCTAGCTGCAAATCGATACTTGGCTGTGACTGACAAGTCGGTATAACAATTAGAAAGTGTTTATTGAAAATAAATAAAAAACATTTTAAATAAAACAATGATGAATAGTTTTTTTTACTAAAAGTAGTATAGTTGTCATTTTCAACATAGTATAAAAATATATTCACCATTTTATTAAAAGGCTGAAAAGAAAAAATATTAACATTGCCTTGTGGATTAATGAAGTTAATAAATCAAATTAAATTTTTTCAATGATTAAATTATTAATGTTATTAATTATATTTTAAATGAATACATTTTAGATAAATCTATTATTGCTCGAAATATTTTACCTTAACTTTGATTTTGCTTTGTTTTAACTTGGAAGCTTAATATGATTTTGAGTGATTTTGAATTTTAATGTACACAATTGTGTACGGCATTAATTTTTAAAATATTTGTATATTAAAAAATCTGAAATTTTGTTGAATTATCGTCTAACTAACCCACAATCGACGACTATTTCTCCGATATGCCTCTATTTCTCCCATATTGTTATGAGAACATTAGGATGAAATAAACCAAACTATGTGTTTATTGAAATGTATACAAATGTATATTGAAATGTATACAGACATCATTTGTTATTTAGTCAAACGTCAAGTTAACATGCATGCGATTTAAGTATATTCGAGCTTGATTTATTTCTGTGATTAATACGGCTTCTGTATATTTGAGTAAATAAATAAACCATCCACATCTAAATTGCCACATCAATTTTCAAACTCCGCTTCTGTTGTATGTACTTTGATATGTTCATGATCGATTGGCTGAAGTTCTTTCGTATTGCCTTCGAGCGTACATTTATTCAAAAATTTTATAGCGCATCTTCGGCTTCCAACGAAATTTCGCCTACAGTGTTTGAAGCCACGCTTTTAATTAAATTTTTTTTTTTAAATTATGAATGTTGCCTAAAATGAAAACAAATTCGAAAATGTTTATAAAATACTTTTCAAGACAGCACATTTTCTAACTGACCTCTCATCTCTTGCGACTTCTATTTCATAATTTATATCTTGGATTCCACTAATCACTTTATTCGGAGTTGGCGGAGGTGTAGAGCAGGATAATTGTTCATCTATATAAAAATGTAAATATTAGCTACAAGTTTACCTATTTGACCATTATTCGCTTTACCATTATTCACTTGCTTTTCGTCACTGTTTCGGTCAAACTTCTTTTGACAAATTTCTTCAACTACTGACGCTGGCTCCTTTTGGAACGTATCATATTTAAATGTTTCTTGAGAACGATTAACTAATTTTTCTATTGGTAGGTTAGTTAATAAAGGGGATGATTGCATTCGTGCTTTGGCCAGACCGCGTTCCAGTTTATCTGTCACAGGCTCCAAATTAAATATACATTGTTCAACAATATCGTCACGTCCGATTTTGTTTAAAGCTTGCGCCAAGACATTACCGGTAGCACGTATACCTTCCTGGCTTAGCCAGAGACGCAGCATAATTAGGCTTTGCTGTGCTGGTGACTGATCGGCGTACTCAGTGTTGACTAAGTTAATGTCCTGCTCGGATACACCTAATTCATTAGCCAACTGGGGCCAATCGTTGCTGAGAGAATTTGATATATCCGATAAGCGGATATCAGCCCTCTGTATTTCGTCTGAAACCTCAGATGTAAGATTCACTTTGCTAATAGTTTTTATTTCTGCATTGATTAAATCCTTGCTTATCTGACGTCGTCCATTAACAATATTTTTAGAAATTAAATTATAGAGCTCAAGCGGCGCGACGGACACGTTTAGAACGCATATGGGCTGCAATGGAGGCTCACCTATAAGAACTTTTGGAGCAGTCATAAAACATATGCGTGCATGTGGCTGCTCTTGATCTTTGATGTGCACAATAAATGACAATCGATTCTCGCGGAATGCCTGAAATGTCGTATATAGCTGGTCGCCCGATTTCAGGACAGGAACAAGATTTCCACCAAATTCTAAATAAATAGTCTGATCCTGTAATACCTCAACGTCACGTGATTTGGCCACTTCAGTAAAATACTCCTGCTGTTCCAGTGTTTTACCCTCCTTATCGTCTGTCATACAGAATACAGATAGTTTAGCCTCCGTGTTGGATATACGCTTTGCAAATACTACGAACTTAACTATAAACGGCACTAAAGCCATATGAGAATAGAGTTCCGTAGCCATGCGTCCGGCATCGGCCACATTACGACAATCCATCAACCAAAAGCGAGCCGAAACCGTTGTGGTAAAGCTGACGATGTCCTTGACAAATGCCAATGGTGTCGATCCAGTAACGTCCTCCCACACAGCACGATTTTGTCCGCCAGTAATAGAGCACAACAGTCGCAACGTAGGCGCTGTGGTAGTATTATTAGCGTAATTATATGGAGCATTAACCATGCCCTCGTTATACGTCTTCGGCGCCGGAATGCTAAGTGTGATAGCCTTGTGAAATTTACGACGTCGCGGCTCAACTGTTACGACCGGAGACACTGCCACCCCCTGGCCAAGTAGTTTGGAGCAACTTATTAAATCCACTGGTTGTGCCTGTAGACCAACCCTGATTTTTTTTGTTAATGCATGAGGAGGAAATACCGCCTGAACTTCGGGGACTGCCGTCGATGAGACAGTGCCGCCATCCGGACCAATTGCATGCACTTCTTGGCGTATCCGAGAAACGACGGCAAAAAAATGTGGAACGGTCTGCGTGATAATTCTTATAATTCGATTGGAGTGCAACTCCTCCAAGGGCTTTACCTCCATTGGAACCCTTTCATTCAACGATTCTACCAAATTATCTTCGTTCTCATTGATATTATGCTCACGCCAACTTTCTCCGTTGTCTGATCGGAGAATGATAATCTCACGCTCTTTATCACGCAGTGATCCAAAGTGAGGCACTTCCAAGACGATTGGGCTTTATGTTAAAAGATTCAAATATAAAAAAATGCACGCTTTAATATAATAAGTATAAATAATTTTCGCCATCCACACCATTAATTCTTATAATGTTAACATAAAATGATTTTCCTATTTCTTTTACATTAAGTCAAAGTTTTCGACTGATGTTGCTATTTAATTTGGCTATATGGTAACGCTTATATATATATATATATATATATATATATATATATATATATATATATATAGACGTACATTAATATGACGGTTTAAGTTCACAACGATATCTTTTTTAAAGCCTTGCGTTAAAGCATACAGACTAGTAAAGCAAATTCGAACATATGGAACAAATCTACACGACACGAAAGTCCTTAACAAAACGTTTCAAATCGAATTTTAAAATTTCTTAATACATAACTAAATTGCAAATTTCTTACCTCAAGAATTTTCCCTCAACTGGTGACATCTCTAGTATACGACTGACTAGTGTTTCACCTTCCATCAGAGGCGGTGGATTTGCCACCCTTTGCGGTTTAACATAGCGGCAAGTTATACGCGTTGGCTCTGAACAAGCTTTCGGCGGAACTATAATCCTAACACCACTGTGCCGACAGCCACGCATTGCACCCCCACGAGCGTCTACCAAAAAGGAAACGAGGAATCTGAAAAAAAGAGGTAAAATTAAGAGGAAATCTACACTCGAGAATAATTGGTAATAAGATACCCAGTACCCACGTTCTGAAAAGATATACGTAGTAAGGAAATTTAAAAATTGCATAGTGTTCATGTTTATCACCCAATTTGGACCATATAGTTTTTAATATAACATAAGCTAGTGAGCGTATCAAAAAGCCAAAACAAACTAGACGATCTACCTGTAGCTAATATAAGCACTTCACAAAAAATTGTAGGGCTGTAGCACTTATAGTCTTTAACAGACCGACATGGTCCAATTTAATATTTATATATATAAATTAGTGTATGAAATTGTATACTCTAAAATCCTTAATGTAGCAAAAAAAAAAATAAATAAAATAACAACTTTACTATTTGGTAACTTTGGCATTTCCAACTAATACATAACATTGGTAATAAGAAAATTGCAACAGCGTTGTTGCTTTTGGACAAATATGATATGAGGCCACCGGACTACTTTATATAGTATTTATATACATTTTATAGTATTCAGAAATTATTTAAACAAGCTTCCATGAAACCCAAAATATGACAATATTGCTTTTCTTATTTTAATTGGTGAACTTACCCGAGATGAACTGGAGGTCGGACGATGACCACATTATCATCTGTGTGCCTTTCCGTCTCCAAATCATTTCCGATTACCCTATATTCTATAACATTGAATTTTTTTTAATATTAATATTATTTTGAAATATTAATTATTAAATATTACCTTTTTCGATCATTTGTCCGTCAAGCGGATCATTTTCGACACTTGTAGTATCAAAGTTTTGATTGTCATGTTCATTTGCGATTTTTAAATCATCGGTTGCCATATATTTATATTGATTATGATCCAAGTGATCATCCCCACCTTCTTCTTCGGAATCGGAAAGCAATGTTTCATGCATAAATTCTGGAGCTACCACTTTGTACTTCTCTTCAAGCAGCCCAGTCGTTGTATTCACTACAGATATCTGTGTACACACTCTAAGCGTTTCTACTGCAGTTACATAACCTAGATTTTGAGCTAGGTTCAATGCTGTTTGGCCGTTCTGGTAACGAGAGGTAATATGGAATATATATATTTGTATTAATTTCATATTATGACACTAAGTTCCTTATTATTTAAAGTTTGTTTACATTTATATATAAATAAATATATAGAAAAATATATTTTAAAAATTACTACATATATTGACCAACTTACAGAATTATAAGTAAAGAACTGTTAAATATTTTTAAAACGATGTCAAGATATTAAATATTTTCACGCAAAATAAAATGACAAGAATGAACGAATGCGTCAATGATTTGTTTAAATTGAAGATTTTTTTCAGTTTAGCTACATTTTATCTGGAACAACTTTTGAAAACATAAAATGGTCTAAAATTAGAATCTGTCTGTATGTGTTGTTCACTTCTCGGTTGCTTAAAATCTAAATTTAAACAAATATTCACTAGGTAAATAAGTTGGAACATTAAACATACATTTAATGAAACGAATGAATAATATATGTATTACATATTACATATAATTCGTTCAGCTTCCTAGATGCTTAGCTGTATCGCTAAGCTTTATATACATAGGGTACTAAGGGTATAATAACTTTGTGAAAACTTTGGGAAATGAATGTTACGCCCATAAAAAGGCGTGGCCGACCACAAAATGTAAGTATACAAATTCTTGCTCAGAATCAAAAGCCAAGTGGATTGGGTCATGCCAGTCTGTACGTCCGTAAGAACACAGAGATCTTGGAGACTATAAAAGCTAGAGATTTCATTATTTTGCATTGTGCTTTTATTGATTGCAGAATAGAAATCGATTCAGATTTATAGCCATATTCAATTTTTTGTGCACTTTGTCCATGATTTCGGTTAAAATCAGCAGCTCTCCGACTCCCCTTAATGAAATATATTCCTAAAACATGACTAAAAGTTTTATTTCATGGATTTGGTAATATAGCAATTGGCATTGTGAATTTGGTGTAGATTTACTTTTCATTGATTTGTTATATATCTCTGTGCCAGTCTGTTCAATGTCTCTGTGTGTTTTTATCTCAACTACTTTCTCAATTTTTGAACTTTATATCATAACGATGCCATAAGAACGATCGGTTAAAATCGAGCTTTAGTATGAAAACTTTGTTTACCTGTACGGCTAATACACGAATTGAATTTAATGACGACTTACACGTCTCATATACATTTGGTCCAAATCAGATCACTTTAGAAATTTGAGTTTTTGTTAAATTATCCGGTTCACAGGATTCGACTTTAGTGACGGCTTACAGGTTTTATATAAATTTTCAATTAAGACCACAATATAATATACCTGTCAAAGGAACAATTGGCCGAAAACTGAGTTTTTGTATGCAAAGTTTTCTCTTAAAATTACAGGGGTATGACATCTTCGGTGCGGCGAAGAGAGACTTGATTTCTTGTCTAACAATAAAATCTTTTATCCTATTGATATCATCATATTTTATCATATTTAAAAATCCATTTTTAGTTAATACCTATCAACAGAAAGGTATGGTTAATAATATCGGGTAAATACGAAAATCGTCTAATCGAAATAATAAGAACAATGTATTGTACTCCCAGTAAGGTAGAGTATCCCAAAAAAAATGTTGTCAGTTACGTTATTAGCCATTTTTTAATGACTTCTGTTTAGTTTGTTAAATGTATATTTTAAGTCTAATGCAAATAGTTATTAAGAGGGCTTAGTATTGTATATGATTGATAGTAACTCACATTTGTGACTGCATCGGGATTCGCTTTGTGTCGGAGAAGAAGACTGATAACCATTGTGTGACCTTGTTGTGCCGCTTGGTGAAGTGGAGTATAGCCCATATTCGTGGTCATCTCAATGTTGGCATCGTTTTCAAGAAGAAATTTTATTTCATTAACTTGATTGTAGTGTGCAGCAATGTGAAGGGGCGTAAATCCAGCTTTTGTTCTCTCTGATATATTAGCTCTATTCTGAAGAAGAAGTTGTGAAACTAAAACGTGTCCCTCCTGTGCAGCCAGATGCAGTGGCGTTAAGCCATTTTTCGCTGACATATTAGCATCTGTTCCATTTTCTATTAGTAGTTGAACCATTTCCAAGTGACCTTCCTGCGCTGCAAGATGGAGAGGGGAAAAGCCCGACTTGCTGGGAGCATCAACACCAGCGCCATTTTTTAGCAACTGCTGAGCAATTTGCAAATTATTCTTCTTAGACGCAATATGCAAAGCGCTGTGACCATTGCGAGCGCTAAATAGTGTAGAAGCACCGCGTTCAAGCAACATTTGCACCACCGATAGATTATCATAATGTGTGGCAACGTGCAAAGGTGTAACATCGTTCTTGCCGTGGCAGTCAATAGCCGCACCCCTCTGCAATAACAAGTCTGTTACTTTGTGATTTCCATACTTGCTGGCTAGGTGCAGAGGAGTAAACCCCTTTTTTGTAACGGAATCTAACTGTGCTTCATTATCTATTAGCAACTGGCAAACTTCTACTTGACCCTCCTTCGCCGCAATATGTAACGATGTATACATGTCTTTGGTGCTTGCATCTATTTTGGCATTATGTTGCAACAGGAGCATAATAATATCAATATTACCTAACCGCGAGGCAACATGCAGAGGCGTCTGGCCTTCCCGTGCAATTGAATCAACCTGTGCTCCATTTCTCAGCAATATTCTAATAATATCAACCTTAAAGAAATAAAATTTTATTGGTAATAGGGCTAATTCCATTTTTATTTTTCAGACCTGGTTGGCACGAGCTGCTAAGTGGAGAGGTGTCTCGCCACGTACAGTGGAGACATCTGGGCTGGCATCATGTTGAAGTAAGTAAATAACAATGTTCATGCAGCCTAAAAATCAATATTTTTTTGTTGCATATTCGTAGATTGAAAATTGTAGAGCCTTACCCATAAAACTCGCCACATGTAATGGTGTCAACCCAGATTCGGTAGTGGCAGAAATGTTTGCATTATACTTCAGCAATAGCTCAACGACTTTAATGCGATTCTTCTTGCAGGCAATATGTAAGGGAGTGAAGCCGTTGAGTGCACGCGAATTGGGATTTGCGCCATAATCAAGCATGAGCTTAGCCACACGTACATGGCCGCAGTGGGCGGCAACGTGGAGAGCAGTAAGGTAATCAACGGTGACCTCATCGACAGGTGCTTTGTTATCGAGCAATATGCGAGCCGCCTCTTCATGCTCGCCTTGTGCCGACATATGCAGAGCTGAGAGTCCATTCTTGGTTTTCGACAATATTGGAGCGTTAAGTCTTAAGAGAAGTTGAATGACATCGACGTGACCAGAACGCGACGCGCAATGAAGTGGTGTGAGACCGTCGCGAGTAGTGGCATTAATGCGTGCCTCTCGTGAAAGAAGGAGATTACAGACTTCCGCCTTACCCCATTTGCACGCTACATGCAGAGGCGTAATACTATGTTTAGCTGTATAATTGACATCTGCTCTGCGGTCTAGTAACAAACAAGCAATATCAACATTTCCATAATGAGCCGCAATATGCAAAGGTGTAAATCCCGACTTAGATACAATGTCCGCATTACTATCGTGCTGTAACAGCACTGTAGCCGCGTTTACATCATTTTTCTTTGCAGCAATATGTAAGGCAGGCAAACGTACCTTACCACGCACATCGCTTTCTAAAAGTACTGCAACAACTTTGTCGTGCCCCTGCTGCATTGCTACAGCCAAGGGAGTGAAGCCATCCTCAGTAGCCAGTAAAGGATTAGCCCCCTTGTTCAGTAGTAGACGACAACAGTTGTCATGATTTTCTTGAGCTGCCATGTATAGCGGGGTAAATCCATTTAACGATTGCACATTCACATTTGCGTGGTAATGGATTAGTTGCTTGATCACTGTGTGTTGTCCAGCTAACGATGCTATGTGTAAAGCAGTGTTGCCCTTTTTTGTCGCACTATCCACTTGAATGCCTCGCTTCAATAGCTCGTTGCAAATGTCGACAAAGCCATCCTTGGCTGCCAGATGTAACGCGTTTAATCCGTTCTAAAAAATGTAATCAGAAAATTAGTGAATAAGAATATGCGTCAGACAGTAAGTAGTATGTGTTTGTAAGCGTATAGAGAATGATTAACATTTAAATATGACTAAAAGCAGAAGAATACCCATGATATACTCAGTGAAATAGAAAACATCTTATTAGTTAGTTAAACTAGCAGGAGCAGTAAATTTTAATTTTTAACAATAGTCGTGCGCAAACGACAGTCCAACGGCGATCAGATGAATCACGCCGGCCGAAAACATCGATTCCGTGTTGATTACTAGTAATCAATTACATTTGCGGAATTTCGTAAACGCGTTGGTAATCGACGAAATAACAAAAGCAACTATTTTCACGACACCACGAACTGTTGTAAACTTCGTTCGTTTCGTTGCATCGCTCCCCTCATCAACAAGATGTTTTGAGCATTATTTTTGGTGCGATAGTGGAAGTTTTATTGCTAATTCAATTGTTTTTAAATACCACTTAATAATTATAAGTGTAGTAGTTCAACCGCGTGTCAGTTGAGTTTTGGTTATTGTGAAATGCAGACGTGCTTGCAGTTATTCTTTTTATTTGCGAATATGTGGTAAGTATTATTAAATTTTACATATTCATATATTACAAAAATAACTAATTTATTATTATAAGTAGAAAGCTTGAAAACCCGATGGGCTTGAACAACCGATAAATTATGCAGTTAAATTGCCAGACGTTGAGAAGACCAATTGTACGCAAAACAGACCAATCTTCAATAAAAGCAAGAAAATCATAGAAATAATACCTTTTAAAAATTACTTAAGTATCAAAATTATAATAAAAATTAATGATAATTAAAATAATTAATAATAATAATTAAAAATAATTAAAATGTAATTATTGTTAGTGATAATAATATCAAGAGCCGAGTCGTTTGGACCATGTCCGTCTGTCCGTCTGTACGTCCGTATGAACAGCACCCACACCCAGATCCACTGGACGTTGTGTAAATTTGGTACAGATTGGATAATGAACATGGAAGTTATACATATTTCAAATATCAAAATTTGAGAGACGTCTCTATAATATATATATCTTTGGGCACCGAGTATTATATGGCCGAGTATTATATAGTCGAGCGTACTCGACTATAGCTTTCTTACTTGTTTACATTTAATTTTAAGTTTAAGCACTATGCATATAATACCAAATAGCGAAAAAAAGCAGTTTTAATGCTTTTACGACAGGAGCTCGTAAAAAATATCATTTTTGAAGTTTTCAGCCTTGTTAGGGTACTATCCTCGGTACATAATGGTTCAGACGTGAATAAGTTCTGCATATTTGGAATCGAAGTAAAATTTTTAGTATGGAAGAAAAGAATAAAAGAATTCAACAAAGAAAATGTTGTCGGGACTCTTAAACACGGTTAAAGTGGCATAATAGTCTGGCAGCAAGTGGCGTGGGAAACATTATTTTTTTTAATCAGTTATGAGTCAAGGTAAATATATAAGCACTTTGGAAATCAATTTGATGGAAAGAGCCGAAAAATCGGGCCTTAAAACGTGAATTTTGGTCCCAGCGGAAAAACGACCCATAACATACGCCACACATCTGCGAAGACATCGTACAGAGCCTGGAGCTCAATCCTATTGATCATTTATGGGATCTTCTTCAAAGAAAGATCCGGTAATAGTGGAGAAACTGGGCAATATTACGACTGCAGAAACAATTAAACTTGTAAACTCGATGCCAAAAAGCCTTGTGGAAGCTTTACCCCACAGGTTATTGAAAATGGCATAATATCCATTATACATATGTAAGTTAAGGTGTACGCAGACTATTGTTTAAAATTAAATATAAAATATATTGAATTGTTAAAAATTGTAAAAAAAAAATATAATATTAAAGAGAATATTCTCACTCATTCAGTCAGAATTTTAAGTGAATGTGGCAAATGCCGTTTTGAATGCATTCGTGAAGGCCTCTACAATACATAAGTAGTCTTTTTTATCGACATAATTATATTTTATTGTACTTCTGAATAAAATATAATTATGTTATTTTACTGTCGGGTGTTATTTTACTGTCGGGTGCACGCAACTGTAGTCTTCCCTACTTGTTGAACTTGATCTATGGCACATAATTCTATATGATCACAAATCGTAACAGAGAGAAATTCAACTAGTTCTGGCCAATGATTTGGCGGCAATTGGCCATATTTAATTTCGGACATTTTTTTCACAAAAAATATAGTCCAGCGAGTTCAGTCGAAGATCTTGAGAACCATCACCAGGGCACCGTGGTACGTACGCAACGAAAACATACATCGCGACATAAACATTCTACCAGTCAAAGAAGCGATCGCCGAACAGAAGGAAAAGTACTTTACTAAGCTATTGTTGCACCCTAACAATCTAGGGAGAGGTCTTACAAGGTTGAGCAACCAATCACGTCTTCGTCGCAATAAATTACCCACCCAGTTTGAGGGACGCGTAAACAGAATGCAGCCTTAGTATACTGTTAGTGAAATTTTAATGTTAAGATTCGTAAACTAATTGTTAGTCCCAAAATTAAGAGAAGATTCAATAAATAAAAGCAAAGTTCTACAAAAAAAAAAAAAAAAAAACAAGAAAAGGTATAGTCGAGTATGCTCGATTATATAATACCCGGTGCCCAAAGAATTAAAAGTTACCTAACTTCCAGGATTTTAACCGAATTCATAAGATCTAAGTGTTCCAAAATTGCTAATCATTAATTAAATATTTAGAAACCTCGTGGTATGCACACGTCAATTTTACGTTAATTATATTATATACATTTATACATTATATATTTATTTTGCCCGTGCTTCGCACTCGCCAATTTTAAATTAATTTTACTATATAAATTTATACATTATATATTTATTTTGATAGTGCTACGCACTCGTCAAATTAATTTTACTATATAAATTTATACATTATGTATTATTTATTTTGCTCGTGCTACGCACTTAAATCCAACATATATATATTTATAAACATTAAAACATTTTCGTAAAATAAATTATACATTTTATTATATTTACTTATATTGTGATTTTTAAATAAAAATTGTTTCAAGAACCGAACCGCGTACCTCTTGCACGCAAGTTCAACACTCTAACCACTGAGCCACATTCCTTACAAGTTTGAGAATGAAAAAACACTAAAATATTGTTGCCGTGTGTGGCGTTAGAACAACAGGTAAGCGTACGCTATAGAGACGCTTTCAAATTTTGGTATTTGAAATGTGTATTACTTCCATGTTTATTATCCGATCTGTACCAAATTTCCACACAACGTCCAGACAAACATATTCTTACTTTGTGGAGTGTTCAAAATGGTTTTCATCGATTTGTGGAGGCGGTGAGGGGCGTGGGAAATATCCAAAATAAACTTCATCTGCCTGCAACTAATACAAACACTTTGCAAATGAAATCTCTAGCTCTTATAGTCTCCGAGATCTGTGTGTTAATAAGGACGTACAGACGGACATGGTCCAATCGACTCGGCTATTGATTCTGCGTCAGAATATATATTCTTTATGGGGTCGGCCGCGCCTCCTTATGGGTGTTACATACATTTGCTGCTGCACAAAGTCAATATACCCTCAATAAACGTGGAGTTAGTATAGAAAGTAAGCTAGGAGGTATTAACTTTACCAGTGACGAATTAGTAGGAAGTACTTTATTACAATATTTAAATCTTACCGCATTGCATGTGTTTATATCTGTAATAAGTGCATTATCAATGAATTCCAAAACCTTTTCGAGGTCACCACTGCGCGCAGCACGTAAGAAAGATATTGTAGCATCACTCTGCAAAGATTAAGTAAAAAAAAAGTTATCTAAGGCATTAAGTTAATCTGTCTAAATGAAAAGATTTTCATACAAAATAAAGTGGAACATGTTAGTGGTCCGATTTAGGCCGAACTTTGTTATAATATAATTAATATGCAGGGTGAGCAAGCGGGCCAAGAAACGTGATTGCATCAGCGTGCCGACAGAAAATGCAGAAAGCAAGTCCTCAGGCGGATCGCCTCTACGCCCCTTGGATCTATCCACGGCATGCTAAAACGAATAAAATGTATCTACCAAAGGCGGCATTGCCAGAACGAATCAAATGTGTTTACCAATGACGACATTAGACATACAGCAACATGTCACTTAAGGGTCCAAGCATGCGCCAGCAAAGCTCGCAGCACTGAAACTGCAAAAGGACATTCTTATGTTCTGTTCAGAACATAGGCACATAAACGGACGTCCATAAAAAGAAGCGTTCCCCAGTCGCCAAGTTAGTGTCATAATTAAAACCAGGAGAGAAAAAAACAAGAAAGTTATAGCCGAGTGTGCTCGACTATATAATACTCGGTGCAAAAAGTTTTATTATATATTTATTTAGCTCGTGCTGCGCACTCGCCAATTTTAAGTTAATTTAAAAAAAAAAAATTTAGAAAAAAAAAGAAAAATCGCCTCGAGAATAAGCGAAAGAGTAAGCGAAAACCAACCTTGGGTTGCTAGAGTGACTTCCTGAGAGATATGACGGCGGAGTGCAGCACAGCAGGTGTGAAAGCAGCTAAGAGGATAAAGCTCTGTAAGGCTACTAGACTGGACGGAATATCAAGAGTCCTAATTGGCAGCAATGCGTCGTGGTAAGAATATTTGTCAAAACATGGAAAAACCAGAAGCTAATGTTTATTAAAAAGGGGAAGCGTCACTAATAACGCCAGTGGCTTGTTTGGTATCGTGAAAAAATTTTTCGAACGAATAGCGTTCTTAGAACTATTTGAAATATGGGTACCATCTAAAAGCTGTATTAGCAGCTATTTAAGAGTTCGAGTACTTTGGTAAGACAAGAAAAAAACTCCCCCCACAAATGTCACCTCTGGAATTCCAAAAGGCATGGTCCAATCTTGCGGAACATCATATACAATAGTATCCTGACCATTATTAAGCCGAGAGATACCGAGCTGCACTGTTTTGCGACGTGGGAATCACAACCGTAGCCAAAAAATAGACAGAATTGCAACCTATCTGCAAATTAACTATTAAGGCTGATACCGGGTGGCTTAAGACCGTGGATCTTAAAATTGTAGCATAAAAGACAGAAGTATGTAGTGCTTTTAAGCAGCAGGAATGCTGAAGCAAATCTGCAGATCGCTCTGGACGGCGTCCAACTGAAATCTCCCAAATTGCTGAAGTACTTGGGTTTTTGATCAACTAGGATTATCAATGCCAAATGTATGTATGAGACTATTACCAGCACCAATATGGTGTTAGGGCCATCTCTCAGAATACTTGTAGTGCGCTTGTAGTGACAGGAGTCTGTAGACCTGGAGTCTAAGACACTGGCAGAAATACGAAAAGGAGTTACGACAAAAATACCTGAAGAGTGTTAGAGTAGATGCTAATCATCATGCGAAGGAAGATGGACGTGTCAGTCTATTCTAGACATCCCAATATGGACAAATTGCAAGTACTACTAGATGAACCCAGCTGGAAAACAGGACGAGCCAACATGATGGCATGCTAAAAAAAAGTAAGATTGTGTTCGATTATATAATACCCAATACCTAAAGAATTGAAACTTCCATAACTTCCACGTTTATTACCCCATTTGGACCAAATTTGCCCAAATGAAATAATTAAGTCTTACGTTATATGTTTATATATCTAGTGGTACGCACTCGCCAATTTTTAGTTAATTATATTATATGTATATATTTTTATACATTATGTGTTTATAAAGCTAGTGCTACCAATTTTAAGTTATCATATATTTATTTATTTATACATTATATGTTTATAAAGCTCATGATACGCACTCGCAAACTTTATGTTAATTATATTTTTATTTAGACATAACTTAGAATTATAGGATTATAAAAATTATAGGTTAGGTAGTGCCTTGGCTATGGCTGCAGAGGCCTTCAGCTCCAATGTAAAAATTTTGAAATGTTTGGACCATAGCCTAAAACGAAGCGTCTGTACTTTTTTTTATTTACTTGAAAACGAAATATATAGCACATTTTGTTCATTACTCTTTACGGTAAGATTCAGCATACTTTATTTTGATTTACTATGTTTTTCGATTTTCTTACGATTGTCGAAACAAACATTTAACAGATGTCTTATAATTTTGAAAACGACGGTATAATTGAGAAAATTGTAAAATGCATAACTTCCGTGTAAATTATCCGATTTGACGTGGCAAGAATCCAAAATAAATCTTATATGCCTGTAACTAATACAAGCACTTTGCGAAAATAATAGTCTCCAAGATTTGGGTGTTCATATGTACGTACAGGTGGACATGTTCCAATGGACTCGGCTATTGATCCTGAGCCAAAATTATATATTTTGATGGGGCCGGCCACGCCTGCTTATAGGTGTTACATACATTTGCTGCTGCCACAAAGTCATCATACCGATGGTACCCAATGGGTACCGAGTGTAAAAAACACAAGAAAGCTAAGCTATCTACGTGTAGACCCTTACTGTCTTAGAAGAAAACCTTTCATACAAAAACGCAATTTCTGATACGGCCGGTTTCGACTTATAGACCGCTTATGGACATAGGGAGTATGTATACCAAGTTTCATTGAGATGTATTTAAAACTGAGCAACTAACTGTACGTTGCTCTCATTGCTGAATCTATCAATGAATATATATAGAATCAATGAATATAAATAATATCCATGAATATATATATACTTTTACTTCTGTACATGTACTCATTTTAGCTATGTACACTTAAAATCAAACTTCAAACGCATATTTTTCAATTATTTATACTTATTTTTAACTAAATTTTTTTAAACATAACTACATTTAGTATTTTTAATATTATGGTTTTTTTTCAGAATTGTTTAACAATTCTATATAATTTATATTTAATTTGAAATTTTACACTACAAAAATATGTACACTCAAAAGACTGCGTATAGTTCTTTTAAGTTGGGGGATTGGAAGATTGTACCATTATAGTCAGGCTAATTGGCGCCGATGTTAATTATAAGGCAACGGGTTTTTTTTTTTTTAAATAGATCTTAATTTTTGCATCTCATAATAAATTTTTTAAGCATGAAGAAGAAAGCACAGAAATTTCTGTTGAGGAGCGAAAAATTATTTTTAAATTATTGAAGTGGCATAATGTTGTGGAGTACACCTCCAAGCAAGTGTCATTGGAAACATAATTTTTTTTTTAATCAGTTATGAGTCGAGGTATCTAAATAAACATTTTTGAAATCAATTTAATGGAAAGATCCGAAATTTTATTTATTTATTTATTTTTTTTTTTTAAATAAATATATTTATATATTTATTGTTAATTTACAATCTATCTAAAGAAAATAAGTAAATGCTATGACGTAGGTAATGACAAAATTTTTTCATTTATGACATTTCCAGACCTGAGTGGGAATCGAACCCACGACTGTGTTGTTTAGGGGATACGGGATTACCCACTCGACCAACACAGCCGGCCAGATCCGAAAATTCGGGCGACAAAACGGGAATTTTGATTTTAGCGGCACAACGACCCATAACATTCGGCACATAATACAAAAATTTAGCTGCTTTATAAGGTAAAAAATCGTCAGAGACCGGAGCTCAATCCTGTGATCATTTATGGGGTCTTCTTAAAAAAAAGATCCGGAAGCATACAATTACTTCAAAAAATGCTTAAGTAGGTAGTACTGGAGGAATGGGGCAAAATTACATCAGAAGAAGCAATGAAACTTGTAAACTCGATGCCAAAACCGTATGTAATGATTTGCATAGAGGATTTGCATATGAAAGTTAAAGTATTGCCTATTAATTTAATATAAACTGATTATTTCGTTATTGCCTTATTCAGGTGATGGTCCGTTAGAAATGAAAAAACTGAAAACAGCATTGAATCTTTGCGAGATGAGCGATGAAGAGCAGGACGAAGGAGTTTCAATTCAGCAGCAGCCGGTGTATACATATTTTTGTAGAGTTAAAGTTAAAATTAAATATAAAATATATTGAATTTTTAAACAATTCTGAAAAAAAAAATATTATAGAGGAATCTAGTTAAAAATACGTATAAATAACTGAAGAATTTGCGTTTGAAATTTGATTTTAAGCTTTTTTTTTTGGGGTGTAGGCAGATTTGTGCTGAGTGTACATGTTGATTGGAAGTTGAAATGAACCGTTTCGGACCACAGTTTCATACAGTTGCAATAGGAACAATCGATCCAAAATTCTTGTTCTTGTATATGTATGTTCTTGTATGTTCAATGTCAGCAAGTGTTTGACATCTTTGGAACGCCAAAATTAAATTTGCATTCTTATTTTAATTACCGTTCACCGATGCATTTGAAAAATAAATCCGAGTACACATACGATACTAAAAGTAAAATGACTTTGTGACATAGAAAAATGTATGTAACGCCCATAAGGAAGCGTAGCCAGAATCTACAGCCGGGTCGTCTGTACGTATGACACATATCTCTGAGACTATTAAAGCTAGAGATTTCAGAAATCGCTCAAACCCATATAAAACAGTGCAGTGCAGTCACAATTTCAAAGCTACATGTCTAAGTTTTAGATCACTTCCAATGTACACTGGATGGTGGAATGGCTTATTATTAGCAGCATACTTAAGACACGTAACAAAAACATTAACCTCAATCAATAGACCGCAATAATCGTGATTTATCACAATATTTTTGATAGTGACTGTGACTATTGCTTGGTTTGGACATGAAACTTGTGTTTAACATGGACACAAATATGTACTTTACAATGTTAAATTTGATCCAAAACGGCAAGAAATTTTTAGTTTACGAAGACAGCGACCCATAGAATAAAACCGGTATTGTGCAGTCCTGGTTAATCTTGAACTGCCCTCATGCCCAGACACCTAGCCTCAACATAAATGTCAATGGATTTGAACATACGAAAAAGATCAATTTGGACCAAAAATTACCTTAAAACACCGCTGTTTGAAAGTACATTAAATATTAAGTTTTATCATATTCACTAATTATTTAAGATAAACTGTCTTGCAAGAAATAAGCTGTCACATTAAAAAAGTCAGTGGTTTTAGAAAAAATGAGTTTAAATTTTGTCCCCAACTGCTATAGTTTAGCGGAAAACATCATAAAATTTGCGTCAACATTAGCTTGAAATAAGCTGAGGGCAACTATATGTACACACAACAGCACAAATCTGTCTACACCGAAAAAAAATCAAATTTCAAACGCAAATTTCTCAGTATTTTTCACTAATTTTTTTAAGCATAACTAAATTTTATTCTCTTTAATATTATTTTTTTTTTAGAATTTAACAATTCAATATATTTTATATTTAATTTAAAGTTTTATACTCTAGAAATAGCACACGCAAAAGTCAGCATACACCTCACTTAAACCTACATATAATACATATTATATCCTTTTTAGTAACTTGTGGGGTATCCCCCTCTATTCAAAACTTCCTTAAGGCGTTTTGGATCGAATTTACAAGTTTCCTCTGATGTAATTTTGCCCCATTCCTCCACTATTGCCTCCTTGAGATTTTACATTGAAGTTATTGTATGTTTCCGGATTTTTCTTTCAAGAAGATCCCATAAATGCCCAATAGTATCCACCGAAACCCACCAAACCCTGGAATTCCGAAGAATAGACTTTATAACAGAGCTTTGTTCGAGCTCCGTTAATAACGGCGGACGGGAGATCGAGCCTTTGGCAAGATTCTCTCGGTAAAATTATAGTGATTTATTATTTTTTGGATGGAGGAGTGAGCTCCAGCAATAAGATTTGCCATCTAAAAATAGTTTTAAAATGATTTTTCGCTCCGCAATAGAAATTTCAGCTCCTTTCTTCACCATGGTGTAAATCAATTAAGATCAATTGTAAAAAACCCGGTGTAAAAAAACCGGTAATTAGTATCGGTGCCTGGAAGTTTGACTATAATCCCAAAAATTTCCATTCCACCGCAGGTAAAAAGACTGTATACAGACTTTTGCGTGTTTGCGTGTAGAGTTTAACTTAAAATTAAATATAAAATATATGCAATTGTTAAACAATTCTGAAAAAATATAGTATTAAAGAGAATAAAATTAGTTAAAAATACATATAAATAGCTGAGAAATTTGCGTTTGAAATTTGATTTTCTTTTTTTTTCGGTGTATACAGATTTGTGCTGCTAAATGTACATACAGTCCCGCACTAAAGTGGCACTTGCAAATCTCAACTTTAAATGTTATTGCCAGGTATATTAAGCATTAAATTGTTTAAAGTTTTTGAATTTAGTTAAATTAAACATTTGTTAATAGAAAGGCAGTGCCTTTAAGGCACATGTTTCTGTTTTATAAAACGATCTTAAAGATATTTATATTTTAAAACAAAATGTGCAAATTTCGTGACACAAAAGTCTTGGCATACTTAGCTAAAATTGATGTTAACGTTAAAATTTGAAAAGGCTACTGACAAGGCTATTTAAGGCTACTTTTCAATAAAATGTTGTTTTTTCATCTGCGGATCAAAATCCTCCCACAGAATACGTGCGATATTGTTGGTGAGCCACAAACGTACATCTGTTACAGAACGCTTGGGCTCATAATCGTGCATGAATGTATACGAATCAGGCATGTTGGGGCATTTCTTTGAAAATTTCTTTTAAAATATTGAAGAAAATATTTTTGTACATCATTCCATCTACAAATACAGGGTCTCTAACACTCGTATATGTCATGTATCCCCTGTTGACGTCCACTTCATTTATCGTAATTCAGTGTTTGGCTTACTCCACGCTTGTTGACGGTCAACAGATCAAAAAATGTTAAATTTTCTCTTATCTAAAAATAGTACTTGATCCCAAAAATCAATCTGCATCATGCTCAAATGTGTTTTAGCATAAGCTAAACTGTTTTTTAATTGACCTTCGAGACCAGCTTTCGTTTACCAGCATGACAATGGTAATTGGATTCGTAGACAGTTCTTTGTAGAGTAATGGGGTGGGTTTTCGTCCCAAACACAGTTTTATCCTCTACGGCAATCTGGGAAGAGTACATTTTGGGTATCAAACTTAACTTTTCGGATCACCTGGTTGCGTTCTCGGTCACTTAAAGCCCTTGAAGGACAAGTTTTTGCTAATTAGTTTCTATGCGCTTATTCTACATATTGAAATAATCAACGAAAATTAAAAAAATAACGAAAATAATTGGAGGAATGGCATGATATTTCTTAAGAAACCGGCAAAAAAATTGGGTTATTCCATGTCTAGACGTCGTATTGTGTCACGAAATACGCTCATTGTTTTTTTGTTTTACATTTATTGTTAGTTTACAATCTATCTATAGATAATATGTAAATGCTATGACAAAGGTAATGACAGAAAAAATATTTCATTTATGACCTGAGTGGGAATCGAACACACGACTGTGTTGGTTAGTCGATACGGGGTTACCCACCCGACCAACACAGCCGGCTGTGTTGTTTCTGTTTTAAAATATAAATTTCTTTAACATCGTTTTATAAAAAAGAAAAAAATGTTAACAAATGTTTAATTCAACCAAATTAAAAGAAAATTAAACAATTTAAAGTTTTGTGGACCTAATAAAAACATTTAAAGTTAAACAACACTTTAGTGCGGGACTGTATGTACATACACTCGACAGCATAAATCTGAGTACACTCAAAAAATAAGTTGAAATAAAACGTTAAACGCAAGTTTCTAAGTTATTCAAAAGTATTTTTAGCTAATTTTTTTGTAACAACTATATTTTATTCTCTTCATTATATTTTTCCAGAATTGTTTAACAATTCGATACATTTTATATTTCATTTTAAGTTTAACTTTAAAATAATATGTACACGCAAAAGGCTGCGTACAGTTCTTTGAAATTGGGTGCAATGGAAGATTGTACAATTATAGTCGGGCTTCTTGGTGCTGATTAATTGCCTAGGCAACAGGTTTCTTATAATAGATCTTAATTTTTCAGCGCATTATAAAGATTGACACCCTGGAGAACAAAGACGCAGAAATTTCTATTGTGGAGCGAAAAATCATTTTAAAACTATTTTTAGATGGAAAATCTTATAGAGAGATTGGAATCCCAATTGGTAGAGCTCATTCCTCCATCCAAAAAATAATGAATCACTATATTTTTATCGGCAGTGTCTTGCCAAAGATAAATATAAAATATAAAAAAGTATGGGTACCATAGCATGATTTCCGAAGTCAACAGTCAAAAGCGTCTATCTTTTACAAAAAGGCTTATTTTAAAGCGCCTGACTTCTGGAATTCTATTTTCAGACAGGAGTAAGTTCTGCATATTTGAAATCAAAGAAAAAGTTTTAGTATGGATGAAAGAGTATAAGCGTTCAACAAATAAAATGTAGTCGGCACTGTAAAACACGGTTTAAGTGGCATAATGGTGTGGGGGTGCCTGGCAGTAAGTGTCGTGGGAAATATAATTTTTTTTTGTAATCAGTTATGAAACAAGGTATATACATAATATTTTGGAAATCAATTTATTGGAAAGAGCCGAAAAATCAAGCCTTAAAACGTTGAATTTTGGTTCCAGCGGCAGAGCAACCCATAACATACGGCATGTCAAAAATTAGCTGTAAACACATCGTCTAGAGTCCGGAGCTGAAACCTATTGATCATTTATCTTGAAAGAAAGATCCACAATTTCTTCAAAATATGTTCATAAATATAATAGTGGATGATTGGGACAAAATTACGACTGCGAAAAAAATTAAACTTGTAAGCTAGATGCCAAAACGCCTTGTAAAGTTTTGCACGGAGGGAGGTACCCTACAAATTATTGAAAATTATAAACTTAAAATTAATTATAAAATATATTGAATTGGTAAACAATTCTGAAAAAAATAATATTGAAGAGAATAAAATATAATGACGTTACAAAAAAAAAAATTATTTAATAATACGTATAATAAATAATAAAAACTTGCGTTTAAAGATTTTTTTTTGTGTACGCAGATTTATGCTGTCTGCTTACATTTGTCAGCATTGTATTTCCAGTGAGCTCATCTCAATAGTTTAATTATCAGGAGAGATTGCTATTCATTATGGGACCATGAAAATTCACTTCTGCTAAATGTTCGGTTTATGTTGATTTATTATTCTTATTATGATAATACTTTTCAATGTTATAGACATACATACATATAAAAGATGTACATAGATATTATCTAAGGAACATACATACATATATATGTAAGTACACCTTAATATACATGTATGTACATATGTATGTCTGTAGACCCTCGTACATATGTATTTTATGTATAAATATTAAAATTACTTATATTTAATACAAATAATTAACTTACGCGAATATATTACGTTTACCTGCTTTTGAAGCTTTGTATTGCCATTCTCTAATCCTATGTTACCGTGATCCATCTGATCGTTTTTCCTATTTGTTGTTTTTTCTCTTGACATTTTCGTTTGCGTTTGTGTTTGTTGTATGTCGTTTGTGGTATGTTTTTCGCCAAGTGTCATGATTTCTAAATTAATATCTAAAAAAAATGGGTTACAATCATATTTTCCTTGAAAGTGTACATAAATCTAGATTCAGCCACATGCCAATAATTTGGTAATTATATGAATGAACATAATGATCAGCAATCCGAAGTGAAGATACATCTGCATGTATATATATATATTTTTTTTTACACATGAAATAAATGCATTAACTGTCTAAAAAGAACTTACTATAGTCAATTTTTTAGTTTGTTGTTTGAAACCATTCACTTCGTAATTGATTTTTTTTGTACTTCTGACGTCATTTGTTACCCACCTCTTAATTTCGTGCCAAAGATTCGCCACCAAATATTTTATAGGTGAATGAATAGTTTTAAATCTCACTCGATACTACAATTTTATCGATGCTGTGCTGCGTGCAATATATTTGTTACAAAAATATCGATAACTATAAGCAAACAAAAGGCCATACATAAAAGTATTATTCATTTTTGCACTACATTTTATTAATTTTATTACTTCAAAATAGTTTTGGACATAAATGCTTATTAACATTTTTATATAAATATTAATATTATTTTTTAATTAATGATATCTTACAATAATAACTCGCGATTACTGAATCTAAAATGTGGCCTTAATTCTAGTGAAAATAATGAAAATATATGTATCTATGAGTGCACTAATAATCGGCCATCACTAGTTCACTTTCATTTGTGTTCAAGAGTGGCACGTGTTTAAATAAAACTAGTTTTTGGTTTGATACTTTGTTTGGTATTTTTAAAGTTGATATTTATCATATAAAACATGAGTTTCGGTCGCCCACGTGGTGGTGGTGGTGGAAAAGGTTTGCTTAATTGTTAAATAAGTAAATGTATTTAATAATTATTTTAATTTGACCCACAATAAAGGATTCCGTGCTGGAAATGGCCGTGGTAATGGTGGTGGAGTTTTCAACAAGTCGCCCGGTGGTGGTGGATTTAACAGAGGTGGATCGCGTGCAGGTCGAGGTGCATTTGATCAAGGGCCACCAGAACGCATTATTCCGTTAGGCAATTTTATTTATAGTTGTCAAAACGATTTGGTTTGCAAGGTTGAGATAGACGATGTACCCTACTTTAATGCGCCTATATTTCTGGAAAACAAGGAACAGATTGGAAAAATAGACGAGATATTTGGAACTGTTAAAGACTATTCAGTTTCTATTAAATTATCAGACAATGTCTATGCAAATAGTTTCAAACAATGCCAAACATTATTCATTGATCCAGGAAAGCTGTTGCCAATTTCCAGATTTTTACCGAAACCACCACAACCGAAGGGAATAAAAAAGCGTGGTGGTGGTAATAACGGCGGTGGAAGGGGCCGCGGGATCGGTAAGTAATATAACAACAAAAGCAACAAATTAATTAATTGCTTGTTTTTATTAAAAGGTGGTCGTGGTGGACGAGGCGGTAGTAACTTTACGAGTGGACGAGGCGGTAGTAGTTTTACGAGTGGACGAGGTGGACGAGGCGGTGGCTTTAATAAAGGTCGTGTCGGTAGTAGCGGTGGTTTCGGCGGAGGACGAGGTCGTTGGTGATTAAACAATTCGAAATATAAAACTAGTAAATGTATATTAAAAATAAATACAATACTTTTGACCACTGTCGTAAATAAGATCTTATGTGTTGAGTTGTAGCTCCTACTTACAACGGTCAAGGTCTTTATGTTCGCTAATAGACATAGAGCTTCTGTTCTCGTAAATCGATTGATTAGTGTTTATTTTCAAATAAGAGAAAAGTACATGCATTAATTTACGAATACCGTTTGTAGTAAGTAATGTAATGTATATACATGTGAGTGGTTTTATTTTTGTTTGTTTTGTGCAACCAATTATTGTGTTATTGCTAGTTTTAATAACGATGCTTACAGAGTTTTAAAAAGATTTACAGGCCCTCAATAGTGTGTAATATTTTGTAGATTTTTTAAATGTTTTTCCATAGTTGTCTCCATGTTCAGTTGAGAGTTAAAACTATCTTCAATGCGTAATAAATTTGGGTCAGTAATGTTAAGGTTATAATCGGAATTGACCCCTAACGAATGCTTATATACGCCTTCTGCCCAAAGTGATCGATGCGCCTGAGGATAATAGTGCTACAATTATATTCAGTTTGTTTTTAACTATAGCATTATAATTTTAATTATTTGTTTTTACCGAGACACTTGTGTGTTCTGTCAACGCAACGTTGTTCTGGATTATTTCCTCCGACTGATAATAATACTGAGACTTTTGGGACTGTGAATTTCCACGTGTAATGCTACTTATCATATCACTGCTGTTGTGGTGAAATCCGAGATTATTATTTGTAACACTTATATAATTATTACCGTTTGGAATGGCATTTCCGAACAGATCATCAACAATATTAAATTTACTGAATTCACTTGGATAAATGTAAAAAGTGGCAAATAACATTGCATAAACGAACAGATGAAACACAAAGCAAGCCCAAATTAGATTAATCTGAAAGATTAAGATAAATATGTATGTAATATTATGCCTATAGCTAGCAGCTATACATATGATGTATACAGTAGAGCACATTACGTATGAATTAAAATTAACCTTTTCTCTGCGTCTGTATTTTGTAAATGAGGTAAACGGCACTAAAGATATAGTAAGTAACGCGCCGCAAGCAACACCCGCTAGTAATCCCGCGAAATTAAGCTGATATGGCAAAGTTCCAATGCCGAAAAGGAGCATGGATAAAAGCAAAAGCTTAAATAATGCTATGTATGGTTTTTGTAGGTGTTTCCAATGCATAGATATAAGCAGCGCTATTAGCGAAGATACAACACCACAAAGAGAAGCAGATGGTCCTACCTGGTTTTGTAAATATTGTATACATTTAAGTTTAATAATAAAAATTTTACATTTCATCTACTTTCCTCGGGGCGATGCGGTACAAGCACTGCGCTGGTGAGATTTCCTGCCATGCCAGAGATAATGTAAACAATAGCCGTACGTAAAGTTCCGATCAACCGTTCAAGATCGGAGAGAAATACATGCTGAAAAATGAGCGTAATGACCAGATGCAGGACACCTGCGTGCATACACAGTGAAGTGATGAGTCTATAAATCTGATCGGGCATCTCCACTGAGATAAATGAAAACATGCCACATACATTGTTGAGGCAAGATATCTAGAAAATAAAATAAAATAGATTACGGTAACTATTCTAATACAAATTCAAGATTTGTTTATATCCTTGAAAGGGGATAAGGGATTGTTTATATCTGTATGACCACAGATTTGTATTGTCAAGAAGAAGGCGGGCCATGTCCGTCAGTTGGAGTGCTTAAAGCTGTCTGGATAAATAAGAACAGAACATGACGCATCAGACACGTAACTGTCAGACATGTAATTGCTGTAGGAGCTATCGGTCGAAAATGTAGTGCAGTTTATAAAAATTTTTGTTTGTTAAATTGTCCATGTAAAGCGTATAGGACCGTCTATACATATAAGCAAAATTTGGTCCAAATTGGACAATTTTACTTTCTTGTTTCGTATATCCTTAACTTGCCTGCGAGCAAAGAGAGGCTTCTTCATGAAAATAGCCATTGACGAAATCACAATATTCTCGCGTAGTTATGCGGCACTCCCCATAAAGACCCGTACAACAAGGGTGACCAATAACTTCGCACACCATATGCTCAGCAGTGTGATCTTTATATCGATAACGTTGAGAAAATGAATTGCTTTTCCGACAAATGGGCCACTTGGTTATGTCATCTGGCCATTCGTATGGTGCGATTGACGCCGGCGCGTCACAATATTTTGGATCGAGGCCGCACACTGATCCCGATATACGCCCACCAGGTCCTGCCTCACCAGGTGACCATTTTTTCCAAGTCGATATGGATTTCTTAAAAAGCAAAGTCAAGAATATGTTTGTTTGTAGTTATAATTCAGAATATTTCATACAAAAACACTATTCGGCTAATCGTTATTCTTTGATGGCGTCGAGTGCTCCATCAAATCTAGGTGGACGGTAAATACTTACCGTAGGGTATAGACTTCGTATCGAGCAGTCGGCCTGAGAGCTTTGAACACAACCAGAATCATCGTTTCTGATGCAACAAGCTGTTTCTCGTTCCTGCCTTCTGGTTTTCGTAAGGACTTCCATGATCTTGACATCGCGACGCATGCAGGCAGCAAATTTTGCTCCCATATGAACAAGATCATTATTGCGAGGGCCAATCCATAAATTGCGCAACTCGACATGCTGCACCGTCTGCAAGCTTAAGCTAGTTACAAGAACTTGTCCAGTTTTTTGCTCAGTACCAAGCCCAATCGGTGCAATGCCATAGCAAACGATTGATAGAAAGAGAACTACAATTTGCACAGTATTTATCCAGTATGTAAAGAAGGGACGATGGTCAGTTCGATCGTCGAGATCGTGAATTGAGAAGTATTTAACATGCGCTAACTGCGGACGTCTCGAATTCTCAAGCACTCCGTCGAGAAGTTGAGCCGTTATCCGTGAGCCTCGGTTGGTTGCTGTCGTCGTTGCTGTTGAATTGGATGCGCGCAGATTGGAGCCGAATTGGCTTTGTCCGGGATTAGTCAAATGATGTACCGTTTGTTGTATCTGCTGATGGTGCGCCTGTTCCTGACTTCCTATTAAATTGACATCATTGCTTACCGTTAAGGCAGAAGTACGCCATCCATTGTGATGCCTCTCCGCAATGTAAACGCCATCTAATCCTAATCCAGACTGCCCGCATAGCTTATTATTTGCTTCATCACCTATTGACATGTTGGACGTGATAGCTGTTTCGTTAGGCAAATCAAAAAAAACCTCATCATCAATAAGCGCCGAAAGGCTGCACTCGGCTTCAAGGTCTAGGCTGCTTTGCTCCAAGCAAGCTGCAAAACTACGTGACCATTGCCGTTGACGTTGCTTCCAACCTAATCCCTGGACGTGTTCGATTTCTCTGGGCCGTCTGTTAAACATACTAATAAAGTAGCTAAGACTGGTCATCAGCATATGTGCCACAGTTGCTTTGCGTTCGACAAATTCTCCGATAGTAAAATCTCCTTCGGCTCCAAGTGTTGTCTGATCTCCACTTTGTTGATGCGTTGGCAAGATATCGGGACGTTCAACTGCGGTTGCTGTGTCAGCGTACTCCAACATATCTGAGTTATAAGAGTAGTTATAGTTCAAGGGACCAAAGCGGCGTATTGCAAGGCGTCGATGTCGCCCATGCCAAATCGCTAAGTCCACCGCTTCTCTGCTCGCCTCTACGCCAAAAAAACGCGCCAGTTCACGCCTCATGTAAATGCTAACACGCTTCTTACAGGAATATCGATGGGGTAGTTGTTGTTGTTGCTGCTGCTGCTGTTGTTGTACCGGTTGCAGTTGTAGTTGATGTTGTTGTTGATGAGGAAGCAACTGTGGCTGTGGGGGAAATAGCTGTAACGTTTGCGGTGGTGCTGCATACAAAGTATGACGCGAAAATGGAATGGGTTTTCCGGTCAAATTCGACTCAACAGCAATTGCTGCCGGCGACAGCGTCATCATCAACTGGTGCTGTTGTACCTCCTGCTCCCGTTCTCGATCCTGCTGCTTTATAGTAGATACCAAAAGAGATGCATGTGGCAAGGGCATTACCAATGGCACTGGACTAATGGGCCCTGTAGTTTGAGTCGTCTGATGCACTCCAGTTGTTCTCCGAGCAGTATTGCAGTGTAAACAGGTACCGCTACCAATCACATTGCTTTTAATGCTATCTGGGGGAAGCTGTAAATCTAGCATAGAATCAGATTGAACTGTCGATCGTAACTTTGGTGAGCAGACATTGGCCGACGATTGGATTTCAGGTAATATGCCAGTCGCTGGAGTTGGACAGGGACAGCTCATTGAAGTTGAGGTTTGTGCACTTTTGGACGCGGACTCCATTTCGCTTGGCAGATGACAGCACTTGCTGCGATAAGTATAGGCTAGGGGTATATTAACGTACTGCTCCTTGTAAGAGTCAGAAGCTGGTGGAGGTGTCGGCACGTAACGCTTTACAGGTGTATGTACAGTGGCCCCTAAATAGCTTCCAGCAGTGGGTGGTAGCTGAAAATAATGACTAGTAGACGCGCTTGATTGAGCCGGAGACTTCTGACCAGCCTCACGATAGCGTTCAAATCGGTACTTTGAGTTCGGTGACATAGCACGTGTATGATGAATTTTATGTGGTTGCTGGGGTTGAGGCTGGGTTGTTATATTGCCTGAATGACTGGTACATAATGATGAAATGGAATTTGAAGAGGAAAGAGGAAATATTTGGGAATGCGAATGAAGCTGGGAATGCGGTTGAACATTACTATGGACATGGGCATGAGATTGGAGGTGAGGTTGTTGTTGAGGTTGCGTATGCGAATGAAAGTGATTCAGATTTAATTGTTGCATTTGGCTGGTATTATGGCAATCGCTAATAGGAGCTGGTGACGGAGGTGGATGCAGGCAACTGCTGGTTAGAACCTCATCAAACTTTTCTAAAGGGACAATCGTTAATTTCGCCGACTGTGCCAAAAACAATTCATTAGGATGTGGACTAAATCGTCCTGTCGACGACAACTCTGCAGTTCCTCCTGGTACGTTATCTCCCTCAATAAGGTTATCCACTCCATTCGGCTTGATCGACAATTGCGATTGATGGTAATTAAGCGATTTTTTACGTCCACTACCTCCACATGTATTTCCTGCTGTTACTCCAAGCGATTTGTAATCACCGTGATTCATATTTCGGTGACGATGTGGATTTGTAACGCCTATATATAATTCACTTCCAACCGGATTCATTGTTTTGCGGGTTTATCCGAACGCGGCACCACTTCATCTGAAAATATTTTCATTTATGAATTTTCTTGGTATATAACTTTAATTTTTTTAACATATCATGGCCTGTTTTCGCATTTTATTGCTTTGTATACATTTTGCGAAATGGAAAACAAGGATTTTTGCGCCAATCCAATAAAGTGGGAAAGCAAATTTGACATAATAACATATTGTAATATTATGTTAATAATAACTCTAATCATTCGAAAATTGTTTCATGTGTTAGAAAATCGTCCAATCTCATTGAATTAGCTAGAAACATGTTAATCAAAATTATTATGGACTGGTTAGTGTTGAATTAAAATTAATTTATTTAGAAAATATATATAACAATATAAATCTTTTATTGCTTTGTATACATTTTGCGAAATGGAAAACAAGGATTTTTGCGCCAATCTAATAAAGTGGGAAAGCAAATTTGAGATAATAACATATTATTGCAATATTATGTTAATAATAACTCTAATCATTCGAAAATTGTTTCATGTGTTAGAAAATCGTCCAATCTCATTGAATTAGCTAGAAACATGTTAATCAAAATTATTATGGACTGGTTAGTGTTGAATTAAAATTAATTTATTTAGAAAATATATATAACAATATAAATCTTGCATTACAAGCAGTTTTATAAGATAAGGTTGATTTGTCCTGAAGTTCAAATAGCAATCAAACAAATTTGGACCATAAGAAAACGAATCTTCAAAATATAATTTTGCAATTTGGAAGAACATGTGTGTATATATAAGTCGAATCCCTTTATGAAAATTGCAGTGATTGATTCCCCATATGAAAAACTATTTAAGTTTTTACGCTGCCCGCTTTAGACACAGATTTTCAGTTTATTATTGTAATATCTTTCTGTAAACTTTGTTTTATACTAAATCACTTTAGCAATACTCTTATATATGTACGTATGTATGTAACACAGTAGGTTTATAACTACTTACTGGTGCACAAGTACACATTATAGTGTATGTACATACATGCACAATTTATCCAATTTTATATATACAAAAATTAAAATATATACATACATATATATTGAACTGAATTGATGTTCACGTGTAACCCAGAAGGTTCTTAACTATTTTTAATCAACCGTTAATTATTAAAACTTATATTTAGGTTGTATGTTAATACGTTTCGAATTGTTTAACTTTTTAAAAAGTAAGGTTTTTACGGTACGTATGTACATACATATGTTCATTTCATTTAATTTTCTTTTATCGATTTTTCACAAACTGAATGCCAGGATCCTTGTGAGGGCTAAGACCTTTTTGATAATTTAATGAATTCACAATAAAAATTGTATTTTCTCTTTGAATGTCATTTTGTTTTTTTTTCTATTGAGCCGCAATGTTTTTCTTTCTATTTTTATGCACTATGAAGTTTTGTAAGTTCTTCACCAAATAAGGAAAGAATTATTGAATATAAAATGAACGTACATACACGTTCTCAAATAAAAATGCCAATGTACATATTTATAAATGCTTGCATGTTTTGTACATATGTATGTATATTACACCATCATTTATGTGCCCATGCGCATGTGTTGTCAATTCAGAAATTTTGTATTTTTCAGATATTAATTGATAAAAAAAATCGAAAACATTCTGGAAATTTAACTATGAAAAATATACTAAACCTAATTTTTCCGTTTTTTAATAAACTTCATCGGATATTTTAATTTAAATAGAGGTTCGAAACACACAAATATCTTATCAACATAAACAGACTAGTCGAATTGCCCGTTTGTTTCAATTCGCATTTTCTTTTATTTATTCAGTTAACTTTTTAAAGTATATTTTGAGATTGGTTTTAGACAAATATTTTTTAAATGGCAGCATATTCGTGCGATTTGAACCAAATTAGGTGTGATCTATTAGTCATCACAAAACTCCATTAAATTTCACCTGTATAGCTTAACAAACATAGAAAAATTCAATTTTTAACCGATCGTTCCTATGACAGCTATATGGCGTAGTAATCCAATCAGGCCAATTCTGTCGAAAAACATAAAAAGTTTCGGGGCTCTTACTTAGAAAATATCGTCAATTTGTCGATATAGAATTAATAGAATTTGTCGTGGTAAATTTATTTAATATTTCTTTAAAAATATAAGTATTTCAGCTTTTTTTGAACTTTTCGTATTTAGCAGTTAATTTTCAGTTAAAAGTTGGTGTGGATGATTTGAAATTATTTCGTGAATTAATATTATCAAAGTAGTAAAAAATACAAATAGTATTTTGAAGAAATGACACAATATTGATTTGGGTCACACCTTTTCAAGAAAACATTTAAATTTGTTTTGTTAATCAATTTTTTGTCTGTCAATGCGTTAATCAACCATACATCAGTATAACCGGTAACCATAGGGTATAATGACTGCTATGACTTACCATCAAATGAATTTAACGCCCATAAGGAGGTGTCGACCATATAAAGTATGTATGTATGTACATATATTTTTGCACAGTATCAAATGCCGAATTTATTAATATATGGAATCAAACCCTATACGTTGTTTGAAGACTTAAAATTGGAAAAACCGTAATTTTTAAGTTTTTTTTTGCAAAGTGCTTGTATTAATTGCAGTTAGGACAAAGTTGTTTTAGATGTTTTACACGCCCCTACCGTCTCCAGAAATCAATCATTGCCATAGAAAACAGTGTACTACAGTCTACATTTTAAACTACATACAGATGTACATTCCAAAAGATACACTTATAAATTTTGACCATGAAGATTGAAACATTCCATTTACTTGGGTACCGAGTCATACAGCGTACTCGATTGTAACTTTTTTACTCACACTTAACAGTACAAACCAGTATACACCGAAAAAAAATGAAAATCAAATTTCAAACGCAAATTTCTCAGCTATTTATACGTATTTTTAACTAAACATAACTACATTTTATTCTCTTTAATACTATATTTTTCAGAACTGTTTAACAATTCGATATAATTTATATTTAATTTTAAGTTTTAATTTAATTTTAATTTTAATTATAATTTTAATTTTAATTTTAAGCTCCAAAAATATCAAACCCAAAACCCTAGGTACACCTTACTTTAACCTACATTAAATGGATATTATATCCTCTATGCAAAACTTCCTTAAGGTGTTTTGGGGTCGAATTAATAAGTTTAATTATTTCTTCTGATGTAATTTTGTCCCATTCCTCCACTATTACCACCTTGATCTTTTTCATTGAAGTAATTGTATGTTTCCGGATTTTTCTTTCAAAAGATCCCATAAATCCTGAATAGGATTGATATCTGGACTCTGAGAAGGTGTTCGCAGCTGATTTTTAAAATTATAGAGCAGTCTTGTATTATATGGGACCAAAATTCACGTTTTAAGGCTCAAATTGATTTCCAAAATGCTTATATAGATACCTTGAATCATAACTGATTCAAAAAAAGTTATGTTTCCCACGCCACTTGCTGCCATACACCCCCACAATATTATGCCACTTCAACCGTGTTTAGCAATGCCGACTACATTTTCTTTGTTGGACGCTTGTACTCTTTTCTTCCATAATAAAACTTTTTCTTTGATTCCAAAGATGCAGAACTTACTCCTTCTGAGAATAGAACTTGATTCAGGGGCTTTAAAATAAGCTTATTTGCAAAAGATAAATGCCCATAGATTTCGGAAATCAAAGGTTTTTACGTGCGACTCTGCTATGATACCCAGTGTTTTTTATAACACGGCGTACCGTACCCTCCGGAACAGTTTTGGACAAACTATCCTCTGATTCTGGAGCTGTGCTTCACGGACTGTCATCCTGTGATTATGACGAATATGCTTAATAACAGCGCTTTGTTCGCACTCCGGGCGACCAGATCGAACCTTTGGCAAGATACTGCTGGTAAAATTATAAAATTCATTATTTTTTGGAAAGCCACCAATCAGGGCACCAATTTCTCTATAAGATTTGCCATCTAAAAATAGTTTTAAAATGATTTTTCGTGCCACAACAGAAATTTCTGTGCCTTTGTTCTCCATGGTGTAAATCATTATAATGTGAAGATCAATTGTAAAAAAACCCGATGCCTAGGCAACGTAATTAGCATCGGCGCTTGGAAGCCTGACTATAATCCTATAATTTTCCAATCCACCCCAGGTAAAAGAACTGTATATAGACTCTTGCGTTTACATATTTTTGTACAGTTTAACTTAAAATGAAGTATAAAATAAAATTAGTTAAAAATACACTTAAATAGCTAAGAAATTTGCGTTTGAAATTTTATTTTTATTTTTTTTCGGTGTACACAGATTTGTGCTTTTGAGTGTACCTACTGTTATTTTTTATTTTCTTGAAAAAAAAACACGAGTAAAATTATCTATTAGTGATTGAAATTAAATAAAATTGGGTCGAAATTGTTTACAATTGTATTAATTATAATTTAACTACTAATATACCCCTTATTAGTAATTTAATATGTACAGGGTATGCGCAGACTAGTTAATAACATAAGTCATTCACTTCAATTCAGTAATTTGGTGTGCTTGAGGCAGATTGGTCGCTTTTGTCAATTCCGTTTGGGAGTACTTCATGGAAGTTACTCATATTTGAAAACACATATGCATATGAACAAGTATATAAGCACATATTAGATACTTTCCAATTTAACCAGTTTTGTACATAGATAAGAATGAAGCTGTTTTTTATTACAACAATTAGTCTTGTTTCAATGGTTGGCTTACAATACATTGCACAGGCCTACGAAACAATGATAGATTCAGATCTACATCTATTTGACAGAGCAGTTCATAATAAATACAACAAAATGACATTGCAACCATTTAATATTATTAACGAATGGAAATACTTAGACTATGAATATCCCACGTTCGTTCAAAGAAAAACGGCTATAATGAACGGGTAAGTAAATTGAAAGAGGAAATCTAAAGTTTCTCTGTGGTAAGGGTAAGTGGTCCAGTGACCATGACACTACAATTTTTGATTAATGTGTTGGGTATTTTAAGAGAAATAATTACTCGAAGATTATATTTTTTATGGGCTACACACAATAATTCAAAAAATGGTACATAAAGTTTTTCAACGAATTATAATTGCTTTTATACTTCTGCAGAAGATATATTTTATTTTTATATATTTGCCCTGGAGTTCGTAACACCCATAAGAGGTAGTTGCAGATGATTTTTGACATCATACTTCTTCGGAAAATAAATCTTCAGAAGTTTGACCATACTTTTTTATTCTTGATTCGTTAGCAGAGAT
Source organism: Zaprionus obscuricornis (assembly GCA_037044475.1). Taxonomy (NCBI): domain Eukaryota; kingdom Metazoa; phylum Arthropoda; class Insecta; order Diptera; family Drosophilidae; genus Zaprionus; species Zaprionus obscuricornis. The sequence continues at coordinate 12,329 of JBAMBR010003527.1, read as the reverse complement.
CAACGTACAGAATGTGCTTTTGGCAAGATACTACTAATGAATTATAATTTGTAATTAGTTTTTGGATAGAGAAGTGTGCTCTACCAACTATAAGATTACCTATCTAAAAATAATAGTACGAAATTTTACGCCCTACAAGCCAAATTTCTTGTTCTTTATAGTCCGTGCCAAAATTCCTCAAAATATAATGAAAAATTTTATCAAAAATGTATGGGCTTCAATCAACTGAACATTTTTTCGAACAGTTAGTTTTAAAATTAAATTTTAAATATAACATTTTTTTAAAAGTTGTTCTATTAAGGAGAATAAATTGTACTCTTAAATAAATGAACTAAACTATTTGAGTTGAAATTTTGATTTTAAAATTATTATGGGGTCAGGGCGGGCAAGTGTGTAGTATACCATGACTAAGCAAAGAATATATAGAGGCGCCAAACTTTCGAACATAAATACGATGGTCTCTTGAGCTTCTATCAAATTTAAGAAGTTTCTAATTGGTTGCCTCCTTTCCTTGGTTTGGTGTCTTTATATATTCTAGTAATAAAAAAAAAACATCATATTTTGTCGATCGTTAAGATAGTTTCACATCTGAAAGACTATTTATGTTGAAACTCATAAAACATATGTGAAAAATATTAAAAACAATACCATGCGCATCTGTCTGTATACGCAGAATATGAAAGACAACAACAATAATAAAAAATAAAATATTATTTTTAGTTTAGTTGTCATCAGGTCTAAATGAGAATTACGTATACTCTGTTTCATGCGAATGAGAAAATAATCAAATACCGAATTACTGTAGGAGCTTCAAACGTAATATTTGAGTATAAGAGAGTACTTTTTCTTATAAAATCGGAGTTTCTTATTGTAAAAAATAATTCACTGGGCCATTTTAAAACTGGCAGGACTACTTGCAAGAGAAAACTGTGTACGTAGTCAATTGTATTTTGCTTGTCCTCATTAAACTTAACTAACTATGGAGACATCACGTTTTAAAAGAAAATGCGCTGAAGCCTCTAAGTCTGCGGTAGTGCATAGAGGAAAAATATAGGAAAAATTTATTTTTTTAAGTCTGTAAGAGCATGCATCTTCGGGGCTTCGAAAATAACTTTCCTATTTTTCTGTTTTAGTGAATTTGTTCCGAAAAACAATTTACCTTTGGGAATTGATGTTCATCGTAATCGACTCTTTATAACAACACCGCGATGGAAAGATGGCATTCCCGCAAGTTTGGTGACCGTCCAATATCCCAGCAGGGAAATAAGTCCTCAGGTGCGCCCTTATCCAAGTTGGCAGGCACACAGTAGCCCAAATAATCCCAATTGTTCCAAGCTTATGTCAGTTTATCGAACTACAATAGATGCCCAATGCAATCGACTGTGGCTTATCGATTCTGGAATTGTCAACGCAACAATAAAATTAACTCAGATCTGCCCACCCAAAATAGTCGCCTTCGATTTAACCTCAGATCAAATGGTAGTTCGTTTCGAACTGCCTGAATCCCAGATCAAGCAAGATTCATTACATTCAAACATCGTTGTTGATGTGAGGAATGACAATTGTAGAGATGCGCATGTTTTTGTGACGGATGTTTGGCGGTTTGGAATCGTTGTCTATAGTTTGAAAAAAAACAGAAGTTGGCGAGTGACAAACTACAACTTTTCTCCAAATCCAGTTGCTTCTGATTTCAATCTTTATGGACTAAATTTTCAATGGTTGGACGGTGTTTTTGGTATGAGTCTTAGCCAATCTAGTAATCGTCTTTTATATTTTCATCCAATGGCCAGCTTTAAGGTATGTTTTTAATAATATATCACACATATAACTGCATTGCCTCTTAAATAATATTAAAAGCAAGAAATTAAAGTACATGATTTGGATTTGGTGATAATTAAAACAAAACAAGTAAGAAAGTTATAGTCGAGTATGCTCGACTATATAATACTCGGTGCCCAAAGTTATATTATGTATTTATTCAGCTCGTGCTGCGCACTCGCCAATTTTGAATTAATTTAAAAAAAAAATTTAAAAAACAAATCGCCTCGAGAATCGAACCGCGGACCTCATGCACGCGAGTTCAACCCTCTAACCACTGAGCCACGCTCTTTACAAGTGTGAGAAACACTGAGTAAATGTTGCCGCGTGTGGGGTGAGAACAGCAAGCAAGCGTACGCTATAGAGACGCCTCTCAACTTTTGGAATTTGAAATGTGTATAACTTCCATGTTTATAATCCGATCTGTACCAAATTTTTATACAACGTCCAGATAAACATAATCTAACTTTGTACCAATTCAATTCAGTCCTGTAGCTTGGCTGGGTGTGCTCAAAATCGTTTTTATCGATTTGTGGAGGCGGAGGGGGGCGTGGCAAAAATCCAAAATAAACTTAATCTGCCTGCAAACACTACAAGCATTTTGCAAAAAAATGAAGTCTCTAGCTCTTATAGTCTCCGAGATCTGTGTGTTCATACGGACGTACAGACGGACAGACGGACATGCTCCAATCGACTCGGCTGTTGATCCTGAGTCAGAATATATATACTTTATGGGGTCGGCCACGCCTCCTTATGGGTGTTACATACATTTGCTCTTGTCACTAACCCAATATACTCTTGGTACCCATAGGGCCCCGAGTATAAAAATTTAGTTTTTGTTTGAAAACTTTTCTTCTTAGACTGCAATGGTATGACCCGCTGAAGATAACCTTGCTTTCTTGTTTATAATTGGATCAATTTTAGGAATTCACTGTGCCAATAGATTTGCTTGAGAATGAATCTGCATGGATTAATGGTACTGCAGGCACGTCTAAAATGTTTGTTACTATTGGTGACCGTGGATTAAATGGACAATCTTCTACATCGGGAATAGCCCGAAATGGTGTTATGTTCTACACACAAGTACATCGTGATAGTATTGGATGCTGGGATACGACTAAACCATATACTCGTGCAAATTTGATATCACTTCTCGATGCTGAAAGCTACCTTAATTTGATTCAATTTCCAAATGATTTAAAATTGGACAACGAGGAAAGGCAGAGCGTGTGGATAATGAGCAATCGGTTGCCGATTTACTTGTATAGTCAACTGGATTATAGCGATATAAATTTTCGGATTGTTAAAGCATATGTTGACTCTTTAATTGTAAACAATATCTGTAATCCTCTTTATGAATCAACTAATAATCAAAAGCTAACACTCGTGTCTATTGAAGAAGGTCAATGTTATTAACATACTACAATTTAATTTAAAATAAATAGGAAAAGTACAGTTATTAGTACAATATGTGGTATCAAACCAAATAAAAATGTACAATGATTTTCATAATAATTAAAGATTGCCTTAAGTTTTTTTTTTTTAATTATTATGAGTTTTAAACAAGACAGAAACAATATTTTCGCCGTTCCAAAGATTTTAGTTTTGGCCACGTAAATACAAAAACTTAACGTAACCAGCCGGATATACATATATGGAACAATGGTTTAAAATTTTATGGACAATTAAATAATTTAAATTCACTGATGACTACCACATGTTTATTAAAATTCTTCGAAATCAGACTATTTTATCATATAGCCACCATGCCTAAAAATTAACGTTGGACATGAAAAACATTTCTTTTAATCTTTCATTGGTATGTTTTTCAATTAAATCAAATGGTATCTTTCAAGTAAGGGAATAAGAGGTATACACTACAATTGCTTCAGAAATAGTTTTATGATGAGCTTTAAATTATAATCTGGTTTCATCACATAGATAACGAGAGCGTGAATTTTGTATTAACATTATTTTTACGTTAACCTTAAGTCTAAAGTCGTGATAGATTTTATATTTACACGCATCGTCAACGCTTTTTATTATTTAAAAAATATGCATGATTAATATATATATATTAATATATATATATATATTTTTTTTTTATTAAAAATTTGTATATTTTATTATTTAACTTGTGTTCTACCTTATTGGCAGCTTGACAAGTTGTACCCCAAAAAACTAATAGCAATTAATCATATTATAATGTATCTATATCTATTATTATATCTATATTTAACTATTAGTTAGTTGTGGATGGTACCTCTTAAGTCTTCTCTTTCTTGGAGCATTTCTTAGCCTTCTCGCTAATGAGTTGGGATGAAAATCCATTCTCTGCAGAAATTTGCCCGAATGCTTCTGAATAACATCGCCAACCTTGAGGACCTTGAAATCCTTCTCAATATCTCTCGTGCGCATGTACCAGGAGCATTATATATTCTTCTTAGTATTTTTGCTTGCGCTACTCTTATTTTATTTAAATTTGTTTTAGCTGCAATGCCATAAATTTTGACAGCATAGCTCCAGATCGGGCTAAGGATGGCTTCATAGATATGCACTTTACTGCGTAGGGAGAGCTTACTGGACGGTGCAAGTAGCCACGCCATTTTTTCAGCTTTGTCATGACAGTTTTCCTGACCATGGTGGTGTGCATTTTAAAGCACAGCCTTCTGTCTATGCCTTCTGCCATTGCTTGCGCTACTTGTTAGCACTCCAGTATATTCGGCATAAGTTGCTATTAATATGTTGTCCTCTTCTAAGGCAGTGATGGTGCTGTGCTTAGGCATGTCCGCTGTGTAGAGCGTATACAGGGTAGGACCTAGAGCGCTGCCCTGGGGTACACCTGCGTTGATAGGTCGCTTTGTTGATTTTACTCTATCAACGACGACTCTGAAACTTTTGTCCAGGAGAAAACTTCTGACGAGAGCTCAAACAACTGTGGGGTAAGGATGCCTTTTAGTTTGAAAAGCAGACCGTCATGCCACACTCTATCAAACGCCTGTTTGATGTCCATAAAAACTGAAACTGCGTACATCTTGCGCTCCATGTCATCCATGACGAAATTGACCACACGGTTGAGTTGTTCCGGAGTGCCGTGCCATCTTCGGAAACCAAACTGCCACTTTGGAATTCGTCGTGCCACCGACTTAAGTTCAAGAATGCGGTTCAGAATAACCCTTTCTGTCATCTTTCCCAGTGCTGTAAGGAGACTGATAAGGTAGACATGTCAATATCTCGTTCTTATGTATTCTTTTCGGGCTCTTCTTCTCATGCTCAGGAGCGCGGCAACATTTAGGGGTAGCGTAGCTTGGCGGCGTTGACTTTGAGTGCATGAGGTTGCTGGTGCCGAAAAGGATACAGCCATGGATATATTATTGATATTGTTCCAAGGTTCACTGGGAGGAAGTTAAAGGGAGGATACTTTGATGCATCCACCGTTCGTCATGATATTAACACTAACTGCTTGTAACTTCATAAATGAAATGGGCTCGAGTCTAGGAGTGTAAAATATTCGAGTAAATTAGCACAGCAGCGCCACTCTTTGAGGTACCACTGTGAGGATTAGTGTAGTTATGGTCGTATCCAGGTAGGTATACTCTTTGTCCAGGACGCATATTCGATTCAGTTTTAAGCATTATGTCGATTTTGTTGGCACAAAGGAAAGGTCGAAGCTCTTCAACGTTGTTAATCAATCCTCGTGCGTTCTACAATCCGATTTTTAGTCGTATATTGATAATTTTGATATAAGTTTTTGTACCAGGTCACGAAAGGCTCTGTTTGCTGAATCGTTTTCTGAATAAGTTTGAACATTTGGTCCAATCATTAGCATTGCGAGATCGAGAGAAGCCTGGTTTAACTGGTACATGTTCCTCACCATTTGATTTTACCAAATCAGCATATGAGAACCCACTTCTAATGGCAGCGTGTGAGATAGTGCTGTTGGACCTTGGACCTGTTGGACCTTATTCCTAGTACTGCTCTGCAGTCCATTTACTGGTGGTCTTGCCTCTGGCTTTAGTTTTTTGTTCGGACCAATTCTGACCTGACAGCCCTTAAAGCTTGACTTATGATCCTCACCACAGTTGGGACATATGTACTTCTCGTTGGAATTGGCTACACACACTTTGTAGTTGGTTTCGTGATCGCCTGAGCATTTACCACAGACAGGCTTTTTCAGGCAGTAATTGCGTGTATGCCCGAAACCTTGGCATCTATAGCATTGCACCAGCTCTTTGTTGGGTCTAGCTTTGGTGACTGTGACTCTATCACCTATTTGAGTTATTGTGAGTGCCTCTGCAATATTTGGGGTATTCATCAGGTTAACGTAGAACATATTTTGTCTTGTTTTGAAGTTGACAGTTTCTTCATCATCATTCTTATCGACTGGAATGTTGCGCTAGTCTGCCTTTCTGGGGCAATAAATGTTGAGAATTGTAAAGCCAGTCTGCAGGGTTTATTTTCCCTTAGCTGATAATCATGAACTCTCAGTTTTGTGTAGATAGCATGTTGACAACAGCTCGGAATGTACGGGAGTTTGTTGTATATATACGCAAGATTCCAAACTTCGACGTGCGAATGTCGTTCTCGTCAGGCATAGCCACAGTTTTGAGGGCCTGCTCCAGTTTGGCCATTATGTTAACATGCGGCACACAGATGGCCGGAGCCTTAGGTGTTGTGTTTTTCTGCAGTACATGTTCAGATTTACTTTGCTGGTTAGCTTCTTCTTGCTCTTGCTGGTATGCATCGTCCAGCTCCATAACAGCATCTACTTCTTCAGCTAAGGCTGCAAAGTGGTTATTTTGAAGTCCTGCCGCGGATGTAGTGGCCGATGAACGCCCTTTAATAATATTGATAGTTGGCTTCGATTTTTGTATTGTTTTTGTTGCCTTCTCCGATTTTTTTATGCTACTTGCAAAGGGACATCACCATAGCTTGAAATGCAGCAATCTTTTGCCGAAGAAGAAATTTGCGTTAAACACATGGCTCCAGCCTGCGACGTTGCCATTGCATATGTCGAATCGCTATTAATTTTTGTTAAAAGAAAACAACATGTACCAATATTGTCATCTCTATTGAATATTGTCATCTCTGTTAAATAAAATGTGAATGCCATTTTTATCTCCGTCTTCTGTTTATTGTAAGAGCGAGTTCAGCAGAGTTCTCTGTTTCGCGTAGCCTCGGCGTGACAACGTGTTAGAAAGAGAGGAAGAGAACAATCGCGGCGAATTCGATCAGCTGCGTTTCAGACAATGCTTGGATGATGCAAGATTGTGAAATAGAGTAGTTGCTGAGCGTCATAGAAGAGTGGTCACGAAATGTCACGCGTATGCAGCATAATGAGGCGGTAAATGTACCAACTCCATCGACATAATTGTAAAGGCGAGTTTTAACGAATATCTAATATTCGATGATATGTCGGAGTGAGTGTGGTTATCCATTATTAAAGCCGCCTCTGAATTATTGCTGCGAGTTGTGCATTTCCTCGGCCGTGACATTTCGTGACCACTCTTCTATGACGCTCAGCAACTACTCTATTTCACAATCTTGCATCATCCAAGCATTGTCTGAAACGCAGCTGATCGAATTCGCCGCGATTGTTCTCTTCCTCTCTTTCTAACACGTTGTCACGCCGAGGCTACGCGAAACAGAGAACTCTGCTGAACTCGCTCTTACAATAAACAGAAGACGGAGATAAAAATGGCATTCACATTTTATTTAACAGAGATGACAATATTCAATAGAGATGACAATATTGGTACATGTTGTTTTCTTTTAACAAAAATTAATAGCGATTCAAGCACTTGCACAGCGAGTACTTTAACATTGCTCATTTCAAGGTCCGCTGACGTCCAAGAAAAACAATACAAAAACCGAAGCCAACAATCAATATTATTAAAGGGCGTTCATCGGCCACTACATCCGCGGCAGGACTTCAAAATAACCGCTTTGCAGCCTTAGCTGAAGAAGTAGATGCTGTTATGGAGCTGGACGATGCATACCAGCAAGAGCAAGAAGAAGCTAACCAGCAAAGTAAATCTGAACATGAACTGCAGAAAAACACAACACCTAAGCCTCCGGCCATCTGTGTGCCGCATGTTAACATAATGGCAAAACTGGAGCAGGCCCTCAAAACTGTGGCTATGCCTGACGAGAACGACATTCGCACGTCGAAGTTTGGAATCTTGCGTATATATACAACAAACTCCCGTACATTCCGAGCTGTTGTCAACATGCTATCTACACAAAACTGAGAGTTCATGATTATCAGCTAAGGGAAAATAAACCCTGCAGACTGGCTTTACAATTCTCAACATTTATTGCCCCAGAAAGGCAGACTAGCGCAACATTCCAGTCGATGAGAATGATGATGAAGAAACTGTCAACTTCAAAACAAGACAAAATATGTTCTACGTTAACCTGATGAATACCCAAAATATTGCAGAGGTACTCACAATAACTCAAATAGGTGACAGAGTCACAGTCACCAAAGCTAGACCCAACAAAGAGCTGGTGCAATGCTATAGATGCCAAGGTTTCGGGCATACACGCAATTACTGTTTGAAAAAGCCTCTCTGTGGTAAATGCTCAGGCGATCAAGAAACCAACTACAAAGTGTGTGTAGCCAATTCCAACGAGAAGTACATATGTGCCAACTGTGGTGAGGATCATAAGTCAAGCTTTAAGGGCTGTCAGGTCAGAATTGGTCGGAACAAAAAACTAAAGCCAGAGGCAAGACTACCAGTAAATGGACTGCAGAGCAGTACTAGGAATAAGGTCCAACAGGTCCAAGGTCCAACAGCACTATCTCACACGCTGCCATTAGAAGTGGGTTCTCATATGCTGATTTGGTAAAATCAAATGGTGAGGAACATGTACCAGTTAAACCAGGCTTCTCTCGATCTCGCAATGCTAATGATTGGACCAAATGTTCAAACTTATTCAGAAAACGATTCAGCAAACAGAGCCTTTCGTGACCTGGTACAAAAACTTATATCAAAATTATCAATATACGACTAAAAATCGGATTGTAGAACGCACGAGGATTGATTAACAACGTTGAAGAGCTTCGACCTTTCCTTTGTGCCAACAAAATCGACATAATGCTTAAAACTGAATTAATATATCCCTGGCTGCATCCTTTTCGGCTCCAGCAACATCATGCACTCAAAGTCAACGTCGCCAAGCTACGCTACCCCTAAATGTTGCCGCGCTCCTGAGCATGAAAAGAAGAGTCCGAAAAGAATACGTAAGAACGAGAGATTGACTTGTCTACCTTATCAGCCTCCTTACAGCACTGAGAAAGATGACAGAAAGGTTATTCTGAACCGCATCCTTGAACTTAAGTCGGTGGCACGACGAATTCCAAAGTGGCAGTTTGGTTTCCGAAGATGGCACGGCACTCCGGAACAACTCAACCGTGTGGTCAACTTCGTCATGGATGCCATGGAGCGCAAGATGTACGCAGTTTCAGTTTTTATGGACATCAAACAGGCGTTTGATAGAGTGTGGCATGACGGTCTGCTGTTCAAACTAAGAGGCATCCTTACCCCACAGTTGTTTGAGCTCTCGTCAGAAGTTTTCTCCTGGACAGAAGTTTCAGAGTCGTCGTTGATGGAGTAAAATCAACAAAGCGTCCTATCAACGCAGGTGTACCCCAGGGCAGCGTTCTAGGTCCTACCCTGTATACGCTCTACACAGCGGACATGCCTAAGCACAGCACCATCACTGCCTTAGAAGAGGACAACATATTAATAGCAACTTATGCCGAATGATACTGGAGTGCTAACAAGTAGCGCAAGCAATGGCAGAAGGCATAGACAGAAGGCTGTGCTTTAAAATGCACACCACCATGGTCAGGAAAACTGTCATGACAAAGCTGAAAAAATGGCGTGGCTACTTGCACCGTCCAGTAAGCTCTCCCTACGCAGTAAAGTGCATATCTATGAAGCCATCCTTAGCCCGATCTGGAGCTATGCTGTCAAAATTTATGGCATTGCAGCTAAAACAAATTTAAATAAAATAAGAGTAGCGCAAGCAAAAATACTAAGAAGAATATATAATGCTCCTGGTACATGCGCACGAGAGATATTGAGAAGGATTTCAAGGTCCTCAAGGTTGGCGATGTTATTCAGAAGCATTCGGGCAAATTTCTGCAGAGAATGGATTTTCATCCCAACTCATTAGCGAGAAGGCTAAGAAATGCTCCAAGAAAGAGAAGACTTAAGAGGTACCATCCACAACTAACTAATAGTTAAATATAGATATAATAATAGATATAGATACATTATAATATGATTAATTGCTATTAGTTTTTTGGGGTACAACTTGTCAAGCTGCCAATAAGGTAGAACACAAGTTAAATAATAAAATATACAAATTTTTAATAAAAAAAAAATATATATATATATATTAATATATATATATTAATCATGCATATTTTTTAAATAATAAAAAGCGTTGACGATGCGTGTAAATATAAAATCTATCACGACTTTAGACTTAAGGTTAACGTAAAAATAATGTTAATACAAAATTCACGCTCTCGTTATCTATGTGATGAAACCAGATTATAATTTAAAGCTCATCATAAAACTATTTCTGAAGCAATTGTAGTGTATACCTCTTATTCCCTTACTTGAAAGATACCATTTGATTTAATTGAAAAACATACCAATGAAAGATTAAAAGAAATGTTTTTCATGTCCAACGTTAATTTTTAGGCATGGTGGCTATATGATAAAATAGTCTGATTTCGAAGAATTTTAATAAACATGTGGTAGTCATCAGTGAATTTAAATTATTTAATTGTCCATAAAATTTTAAACCATTGTTCCATATATGTATATCCGGCTGGTTACGTTAAGTTTTTGTATTTACGTGGCCAAAACTAAAATCTTTGGAACGGCGAAAATATTGTTTCTGTCTTGTTTAAAACTCATAATAATTAAAAAAAAAAAACTTAAGGCAATCTTTAATTATTATGAAAATCATTGTACATTTTTATTTGGTTTGATACCACATATTGTACTAATAACTGTACTTTTCCTATTTATTTTAAATTAAATTGTAGTATGTTAATAACATTGACCTTCTTCAATAGACACGAGTGTTAGCTTTTGATTATTAGTTGATTCATAAAGAGGATTACAGATATTGTTTACAATTAAAGAGTCAACATATGCTTTAACAATCCGAAAATTTATATCGCTATAATCCAGTTGACTATACAAGTAAATCGGCAACCGATTGCTCATTATCCACACGCTCTGCCTTTCCTCGTTGTCCAATTTTAAATCATTTGGAAATTGAATCAAATTAAGGTAGCTTTCAGCATCGAGAAGTGATATCAAATTTGCACGAGTATATGGTTTAGTCGTATCCCAGCATCCAATACTATCACGATGTACTTGTGTGTAGAACATAACACCATTTCGGGCTATTCCCGATGTAGAAGATTGTCCATTTAATCCACGGTCACCAATAGTAACAAACATATTAGACGTGCCTGCAGTACCATTAATCCATGCAGATTCATTCTCAAGCAAATCTATTGGCACAGTGAATTCCTAAAATTGATCCAATTATAAACAAGAAAGCAAGGTTATCTTCAGCGGGTCATGTACCCCGTTGCAGATCTAAGCAAGAAAAGTTTTCAAACAAAAACTAAATTTTTATACTCGGTGCCCATTGGGTACCAAGAGTATATTGGGTTAGTGACAAGAGCAAATGTATGTAACACCCATAAGGAGGCGTGGCCGACCCCATAAAGTATATATATTCTGACTCAGGATCAACAGCCGAGTCGATTGGAGCATGTCCGTCTGTCCGTCTGTACGTCCGTATGAACACACAGATCTCGGAGACTATAAGAGCTAGAGACTTCATTTTTTTGCAAAGTGCTTGTAGTGTTTGCAGGCAGATCAAGTTTATTTTGGATTTTTGCCACGCCCCCCTCCGCCTCCACAAATCGATAAAAACGATTTTGAGCACACCCAGCCAAGCTACAGGACTGAATTTTGGTACAAAGTTAGAATATGTTTATCTGGACGTTGTGTAAAAATTTGGTACAGATCGGATTATAAACATGGAAGTTATACACATTTCAAATTCCAAAAGTTGAGAGGCGTCTCTATAGCGTACGCTTGTTTGCTGTTCTCACCCCACACACGGCAACATTTACTCAGTGTTTCTCACACTTGTAAAGAGCGTGGCTCAGTGGTTAGAGGGTTGAACTCGCGTGCATGAGGTCCGCGGTTCGATTCTCGAGGCGATTTGTTTTTTAAATTTTTTTTTTAAATTAACTTAAAATTGGCGAGTGCGCAGCACGAGCTGAATAAATATATAATATAACTTTGGGCACCGAGTATTATATAGTCGAGCATACTCGACTATAACTTTCTTACTTGTTTTGTTTTAATTATCACCAAATCCAAATCATGTACTTTAATTTCTTGCTTTTAATATTATTTAAGAGGCAATGCAGTTATATGTGTGATATATTATTAAAAACA